>JADBJO010005799.1:104965-124965 GCA_016801955.1 Conus betulinus
TGTGTGTGTGTGTGAATGCTCATTGGTAAAATATTCTCCCTTCATTGGAGAGACAGTTTACTATACTTTAATTTGTTGCTAAAGACCACATGCACTTCAGTAAACAACTCTTTATCAGATCTCATTTAGTTATATGTTTTATATATAATTTGCCCATCACGGATATCAATAACGCAATCAGTGATTACGGTTACATAAGGGTCAGAAAGAGGCTTAAAGGATATGCAGCAAACAGGGACCTTTCATTCAATATCATACAATAACATAATATAAAAAGTAGGGTTTGCATCCATCAACATTAGGATACATTTGCATGTTTCTTTTCGTGTGCCAAATCTTTGAATCTGCCTAACATGATCCTGTACCCGTACGTGATAACCTTCATGGTTACTACTTGAATGCAGAACTGAACATTCTGAAAAGTCCGAGCCAGTCAAAGAAGCTGTGCATCAACAAGTATTTATCACATCAGGTAGCTCAAAACAAAAGAAGAGGCTTTCAAGGAAGATAGCAGCAAGGTTTGTAGCGCTAATGTAGGCATGGTAGACCATTAGTGGAAGGCCATCGAAGCAGAGAGAATAGGTAACACCACTCTTCATCTTGCGTTACTTTGCAGCATGCCCCCCCCCCCCCCCCCCCCACCCCCCCCCCCCCCCCCACCCCCCCCCCCCCCCCCCCCCCCCCCCCCCTCACTCCTTTTCTTGCTACCTTTGAGCACATTCACGACATCTAGTCAGCATGGCTGTATTTCCATCAGATGCTTGAGTGAAAGGAAGTCAACCTAACATGTACGTCTTATTTGTCAGGGGTCACCATGTAATCATATGTAGTAACCGCTACTGAGGTGGGATATACACTGATCTGCATCTGCTGAAAATCAGTGGTGGCCTCATTCAGCAGTCGAATGGATGAGCATGAAGGACTTGTAAGACTTCCGCGTATGCCTGCGCGTGTGAGATGAATGCAGTCTGTCTCAGATATGATATTTGTAGCCACCAGACAGCACTCTCGCAACAGCAATTTATGCATGTAAGGACAGGAATGACATTATCTGGGGCAGAAAAAAATCCTCGACAGCCGTTTGGATTGACAGTCTCGCCATATACATAGCTGATGCCGAAATATGATACTCCTTATTACGAATACACTGTGAACTTTATTCCTCCATCAAAGCTGAGAGAACTAGAGATGCTTGTGGTGGTCCTACGCTCACAGCAGAATCTTATCTTTTCAGAAGTCCCAAACAGAGCACTTCGTGTTTATTTTCTGCACGTTGTCAATTAATCACGAACATGGGTATTGCAGTTAATGCACTGAATACGAAAATACACCGCAAAGAAAGGATATTTAGAAAGGTTTATAATTAATCACAGCAATGCATCTTCTCATTACCAATGAATGAATGCATACCACAGTATTTTCTGCTTTTCGCGCGTCCAGTGAGAACTGGATCGGCAACTCAGTCTGCACTGTCAGTGAACAAGTCTATTATCGCAAGATGGGGGCTGCAATGAGAGAGAGAGAGAGAGAGAGAGAGAGAGAGAGAGAGAGAGAGAGAGAGAGAGAGAGAGCTCACTGCTGGTAAGTACGGTAAACAGCATCTTTCCATGCATGGGACTTTGCTGAAAGCCAGCACTAACTGGAACTAGCCCTGCGACCAACAACACGTGCTATGTGTGCGGCGGTGGGAGAGAAGTAGGCTACACCTGCCAGGGAGTGTGCATTGCTGTTAGTTTAAGTCCAGCTGTGAACATAAGATCACAACATGCATTAAGGTGTTAAGGACATTACAAACAATCGGGTCACAATTGTTGAGATTCTGCTTGCGAGCTGTCTCCCTGTTGTAGTGACTGTGACAGTGGACAGAAGAACACGAAAACAGAGAGAGAGAGAGAGAGAGAGAGAGAGAGAGAGAGAGAGAGAGAGAGAGAGAGAGAGAGAGACAGACAGACAGACAGACAGACAGACAGACAGACAGAGAGAGAGCACCATCTGAGATTTTACTTCACCAGACCATTAACAGCCTCAGCCATGGCCAGGACCACCCACTCAGAGTTAGGCCATAAGAGCTTCAGTCCATGCTCAGCTCGTCCCTTTAAATCCAGAACATACCTCACGACAGATCGGAATCCCCCACCAAACGCAATCGCTCATAGGAGGGCTCCAGCCCCACTGCAGAGGAGAAGAGCAAACAGCAGAGGCAAGATGATGTAAGGTCCAACCGTGACGATCTTACAAGTTCCGCTTCTGAAGTTGGGTGACGAAAGTTATTAATAGATTTCATATCATCGGACTGCCTACATATTGACGACCTGAATTTCCTTAAACTGACTGCATTTGGGATGGTAAAGTAAACTACTGCATGATTGTTTTGCACAGAGTAAATGTATGGTTGTTTTTCCTCAAACCGTAGACTTGTTACTATGTGGATAAGTTACGCATATGCTCTTGGAATGTTAAAGTTTCAACAACGAAAAAAGAAAGAAGGCCAGAATTTCGTTATCTGAAAAGCAACGGTTTGACATTGTTTGTCTACAAGAAGCTCATATAATGTGTGGGAGAAACAATAGGGTGATAAAAATCTTTTATAGTGAGGGCACAAAGAGGATTGAGGGGAAATCATTTTAATTTCCAGTTTAGTGGAAGAATAAATCTAAAGTTAGTGGTTCAAAAATGTTAATAATAGCTGTAGAAAATCACTCTCACAAATTCAAATGGCTGATGTTTATGCTCCCAACAATACCAAGCGTTTTAATAAAATTACCAGAAATGTTTAACAGTCAGTGAGCAAACCTTAATGGCTTTTAATGATTTCAACTGTGCGGTGAACAATGACTTCCATATCATCTCAGGTTCATTCCATGGCGAGGCAGAAGTGAAAGGGGTAGATAATAAAATCAAGATACTGCCTGACGTGTGGAGAAAATTTCATATTGACGAGAAAGAATTTACAGAGAGTAGAATCACTCCAATTGTTGAGCGCCGTTTCGACTATTGTTTTATCTGAGGAAATTTTTAACTTACTGTGTCTCGCCTGAGCTCCTAACTCTTGCCAGCTCTTATCGAAAGCGATCTGACAACGGAGTTGAATACTAATAAGAGGCTCCCACTACTAGAAATTGAATTATAGCTTTTCAAGAGACCCACTTTTCGTTATTCAAGTAAATGAACTATTAGGTAAACTCCTAAATGATACATCCAACGTCCATCCCATTGTTGATAAATGGGAACTTTCCAAAACTGAACTAAAAACATTTTGGTGCAGAGTAACAAAAATACTAACCAATAAAAAAAAACTGAGATAAGGAACGTCACTTAGTGTTTCAGATATCATTAAAAAAAAAATTAACTGTAGACTCCAAGGGCAAAGGTACACAAAGCAAATACTTAACTTTGAAGCTTCATTTAGAATCATTAGAGGTTTTGAAAGCAAAAGGTGCTCAGATTCGAGTGAGGATTACATGGATTGAAAACGTTGAACACAATACAAAAACAAAATACAAATAAAGAACTCAAGAGGCAAGAAGAAGACTATGACAAGACTTTATAAAGTATCTGGTGAAATAATAACAGACGAGACAGGAATACTGGATAAAGTGGTATCATTCTTCAAATCAGTATGTTACTAGAGCACAAATGATGTCAGAGAGGAACAATTTTTTTTTTTTGGCAAAATGAAAGCATTATAAGGCTCAGTGAAGTGGAGGTTACCTCGTGTGCAGGAATCATTACATAGGAAGAAAAGGCCTGTGCCTAAATAGTTGATCAATGGCCCTGCCACAGGCAGCGATGGATTGACCATAGAATTCTTTAAATTCTTTTGGAACAAAATTGGCTACTTCTGACTCAATGTTTTACAGAGGCTTTTCATAATGATGACCTGTTGTATTCTCAAACGTACGGTGTTGTTAACTTGACACACAAAGGAAAAGAATTACGAACAAATAATCTAAAGAATTGGAGACCTACGACTCTAACTAAACTTGATTACAGATTCTCAGCTTAATGTTTAGCCTTTCAACTTGGTTGTGTCATTAATGAATTAGTTTAATAAAGGTCACGCTGGATACACTAGAAACAGTCACAATTTTAAGGTCAATTGATGACATTCCTAACCAACGGAATAAAACTAATAAGCGGGACACTTGTTAACTATTTGATATTTCTAAAGCATAAGATTCAACACCTACGGTTTCTTCTTATGCGGAATGCATTTGATGCATATGATTTCGGGTCCAATTACAAACAATGTTGGCACCAGTGCTTACTAGCGGTAATTTTACTATCTCTAAATCATGGTGGCTGGGTTTCAGACCCCTTTGCCCAGATATTGTGGAATACGACAGGGTTGTCCGTTTTCTCCACAATCATTTATAGTTAGCCATAGAGTTGTTGGCTATCAAGATTAGAAGCTGTCCAATGATAGGAATCAAGACCCTTACGCATTGTCCAGGTGAAAACTGTTATTCAAAAATAAAACAAATGGCACATGACACCACTTTGTTCCCTAGGGATCGCAATTACATGACCAGATCATTGGAAATGCCAACTTCTTTTCAGGATACATCTGGCCTGAATTTATATTGTAAAAAAACAAAGGCGTTAGAAATTTGAAAACAGACAAAAGAGCAGTATTTGCCCTTCACCACTAACGAGAAAATAAAAAGAATTCTTGGCATTTATTTTGAAGCCAATAAAATGGCAAGGGATATTGAAGATGACTGGAAAGATAGAAGCGACCAAAATAAAGAATTGAAAAACTGTGACAAAAGAGGGATCTCATTAACAAGGGTAAGGTCGTATTGATAAAAACGTTTAAGTAAGCCAGTTAGCCAATTTTATGCAATCTATTGGCATCCCAGACATGGTCTACAATAAAATGAATATAAAGTTTTATGAATTTTGTGGCAGAAAAGCTTTATCAGTAAAAAAGGGTTTGAGAATGTCAAGACAGCAACCGCGTAATCTAATATCAATTATGAAGGCCTAAACATGATCAACGTAGTTCAGTTCCACACACATTCGTATTTCCAGTGGATGTGGAAATTGTACGATAGCGGAGTTCATGAGAACTTTATACCTCCAAAAGATTGGTAGTAGTTCTGGTATCTCATTTAAACGTTAGCCAAAAAAATGAAAGACCTTGATATGATAAAAAAATGAATTATGATTCCCAACATTTAAGATTATATTGCGTATAAACAAGCGCCATTTCTCGGAAATGGCTGACCATGCTGTAGGAAATACTGTCATACCCTACAGCAGCTTTTGTGTTTGTAAAGGACTCAATGTAAAAGTACTCTGCGCACATTGATCTCTGTTCAGCCTCTCTGGTAGTTTGCTGTCATTGGTTTCCATTGGCTGTGTAGGGTTGTTTTTCTTACCAGATAGCAATCTTGTAATCTCACAATGTTTTCATATGTTTGTCCAGCGGCTGTCTCTGCTTCTTCTGTAAGTTTATGGGTAAATTCTTTTTTTTCTTGCGCTTTTCGTCCGATTGATCTTCTCTTTCAGATGTATTTCTTCAGTGATAATGGCCCGAGTGTCTGCTGTTAAGATCACATGTGCTCCTGATCTATTTACTCGGCACATTTGAGCAAGTTGTAGTTCAGGTCTTTCTGTCAGTTCTGATCTCTGTTCTGGGTGAAATAAACAATGTACCAAGGAATGTTTTGGAGCAATACACTTCATACGAAGACAACCAAACAGAAACTCAAGGTATTCCAAACTGGAATGTATTTCTTAAAAAGTCGGGGATTATCTTTGTTCTCAATTTCATGATAATGAAAATAAGCTATAACTATACGCGATGCTAGCGTAAAGAAAAAAATGGAAAGGTCCCTTTTGCATATGATAGAAGATACTAGCGTTTGTTTTGAGCGCTTTCCAATTTATCTGGAAGAACAAGACAGATAACATACACAGATGAACGACCGTGATTAGAGTCAAGGGTAAAGAAATGTGCGTGAATACCAAATGTCAAAATTTATAAGTTACCATAGAAACTTATATTGCTGAGAAATTAAAGCATAGCTGTAACAAATGTAAAGGCATTATTTCTAGCACTTTTCCATTCATTGATGACTTAGAAACAGCAAGGATTTTGAGATGGTTTATTGAAATCATATAAAACGGCATACAGTGATCCAATCCTTCAAGGGATTTCCTGACGAACTGCTATCACATAATGAAAATATGGTGGACGAAGGATCAATCGCACAAAAGAATGGCTACAAAAAAGCTTTCACAATCTGTCTGACGACTTGAAAGAAAGAGCACACTCTCAACATACCTGGCATTTGAAGCGAAATATGCTTTTGAGCTGTTTTTTGTTGTTGTTGTTTTTAAGTCAACAAGTCTGTGATAAAAGTAAACTGACTGGTGATAAGTTGTTTAGTTGTATAACTGCAGCCAAGACTACTTAAGAGAAACAGAAATGTTTAGACTAGATTCTTTCATGGCATACATATTCAAAATTATTGGAAACCACCATTTTGTTGGGAATGGTAATGGAAGTTTCAATGTGAAATCTCACTGAGTTCTTGTTTCTTCAGATTATGTAAGGTAGAAGACATTTAATTAAAATGGCTCCCGACAAATGTTAGATCAAAAGAAGATCACAGCTTATTATGATTATGCCTTTCACAAATAAGCGATGGCGATAGAGAGGTAAAGTGGTAAGAGTTTTTTTTTAGAGAACTTGGAGATCTTCTCAATGAAAAATTTGAGGTGATGGGTAATATCTTAATCACTTAGAAACTGATGATATTTGGAATTACGAAAGGAAGAAAAATGATAGGATAGGATTTTTTTTTTCATCAACATCGTTCTTGCAGAGCAGCATACTGACATTTTACCATTTATCCCGTCTTCCTTTCAAACTCTTACTGTTGTCACATGGACCCCTTAAACCTTCTATGGGATTTACGGCTCCTTCAAATTTACAGTTTAAACGTTCTGCCATATTTGAAGGAGTGACACAATCACCCCCAACACAACATCAACCATGTGAAAGTTTTGGCACTCTGGCAATCACAGGTGACAGCTTTGAACGTACATCACGAGAGAGACCCATCTCCGTCAAACTTGGTATGCTACAGCCCCAAGGCATCAACATCCAACAGTAACACAAATACATATACCCACCCCTTCCACACCAGTCGGCAAAATCTTCCACCAACACATACCCATACATATCCACGTGCACACACACCACCACCATAGCCCCCCATTGCCCACTTCAACAGAAGTTGCAGTCACCCTCCATTTATCTTATTTTATTTTATTTCATTTTGTTTTTATTTTTGTTTATTTTTATTTCGTTCTTGAATGTATTATTTTATATATTTATTTATTGATTTATTTTATTTGTTCATCCATTTATTCATTTATTTAAATAAATTCATCTATTTTATTTCATTTATCGTTGATTCACATCCCCTCCCCTTCTTTCTTTTTCCCCTTTCCCTCCCCCCCCCCCCCCCCCCCCCTCTCCTATTTCCTCTCCCATGGTTCCCTCCTGGGTGGCCTCGTTTCCATCCAGCGGTCATTTTGATCGTGAGGCGAACAGGCGAAGCTAAGTGGTTTCTTGTTCTTCGTTTTCACTGTCCTAAATGTTATTTGTTTTCACCTGAAGATCCAAGAGGTCGAAATGCATTGTGTCTAGTCCTGTACTCTATTTGTCTGTGTCTTTTGCGGTAACTAACCCCCTCTCTTTCTAAATTTTGCTTCATTTTCCGCCCTCAGTCACTCTGTTTTGAAACTTCGCTTTTACTGATACTGACTGATACCCTTTGTCGTGCTGTATTTCACGTCACGTCTTTGCTCTATGTGTACATATAAACGCTGTAAGCTGCCACTTCTCATTCTCAGTACCCTCCATCTGATCCAGATTTTGATTTTGATTTTCATTGTCCCTCATTCTATTTTGCTCCACATCCATTCCTAGCTACGCACTTGAAATCGTCATTTGGCATTTTTTATCCCAAAACTCTTCTTTGTCCCACTACCTGCTGAACAACAACTAACACCACAACAAAATGTCATCTGCCCAAGTTTTCTCCTGTACTCATGCCAGCTTCGGCAAGTGCATTCAGTTTCTACCACCCACCATCCAGCTGTTTCCAGTAGGCTATGCCAAAACAGTTTCAGAAAACCAATTCAGCATCCCATCACAACTTTCTTAAACAATGCCTTAAATTACGCATCATTCCTCATGGCTTCATACTTTCCCACACCCCATCCAACCTCCATAACACCACTCTCATCACTACCACCACAAAGATTCTCTTCCAAGCCAGACGCAAACTCATGTTGGCACATATGAAAACGCTCAGTTCAATCCTGAAATCTCTCTCCAACCTTCTCCAACATTTCAAACAACAAACCACAATTATCATGCCCATAACATCTGCCTCCAAACTCAGACAGCTCATCCATAAACTCAACCAAACTCTTTCAGAACCACTGCAACCAGACCAAACAAGACAAAACTATCAGAATTACAAAACAAACAACAATTCGCCCAGACCACTCAGCCTCCCCAACCTACAACCCTGACCCCACTACCATATCTGATCATCACCACCTTGTCCACTGCATCCATGTGAATCTTTCCCTCTCTGACGATGAAAGATAAGTCTTGGCAAAAGTGACCCATCTCATTGCCAAACGTGGTACGCTACAGCCCCAAGACATCAACATCAACAGTAACACAAAAATACATACCCCCACCACTTCCACACCAGTCGGCAAAACCTTCCACCACACACACACACACACACACAGTACACCAAGTCCCCGTAGTTCAATCTGTTGTGGGCCAAGGCTTGGGCCTTTGGAAAATATTTCCTTGTGCAGTCCACAATGGTTTCTCTCTCTCTCTCTCTCTCTCTCTCTCTCGCTCTCTCTCTTGGGGGGCACGTAAAAAATGGTGGCACGTAAACAGGTCTTGTACGGCGGTGTATTTATTTTCATTGTTTATTCAGTTGTGTCGGATCCCTACAAGTCGGTTTTGTGTGAAGCAGTTCCTGTTTATGCAGTAGAGTAAAGAAAACAGACACGATGTGTGCTTTAGAGAGTTACAGAGCAAGAATTGGAACAATTTGTGCGAGTACGAGGTGGAGAGTTGTATTCTGGGATAGAAAAGTGAGCAAAGGTAGCCTACATTGGACACACACGGGTGTGTCATCCAGTGATGTTGTGACGGCCTTTTTCACCTGTGCCTCGCTGGTCGCAGTGTTGTGGAATCTTGTGTGCACGTGAGGCAATTGTTTATTCGAGAACAGGCATCGTTGGCTGAGTGGATAAACGGAGGGACAGTTCTCTATCCAGACAGTATGTCGTGTGTGACTGACTGTGTTCGACACGATCCGTTGTTGATGATATCCATGCAAGTGCCGCCAGTCGTCGCATTCGGCTGTGTTGGGAACAAACTATTTTCCATGTGGCGACTTCGTCTCAGTGGTGACATTGAGGAAAAACCCTGGCCCCAACCCTTCTCCTGATCAAACTGGTAAAGGTGAGAGTACAAACTGAAAAACTAGCCTACCATGTGACACTAACGAGTTATCTAGGATAACCTCTGCAATACATCAACAGATGGGTTTACATACCCAAATTATCAGGGAGGATTTAAACTGGATTAAAAACGAACTGAGTGAAATAAATGAAAGATGCAAACGGATAGATGATAGGTGTGGCAAGTTAGAAAAAGGTCAACAAGACTTGTCAGACAGTGTGGCAATGCTACACGAGGAAGTGACTAAGGGGAGAACATAAATGACCAGCTGAAAACATCAGTACAGGAGTTGCAAGAAGATTTGGGACATGTTAATCGGAGATTGACAGATCGGAAGGTTTCTCGCGACGGGACAATCCGAGCTTTTTTGGCATTCCTCAACTACATGACAGGGACACTTTTGACATGAGTGTAACAGCAGTGGTTGATTCTCTCAACAACACTGACGGCTCCTGAACTTGGACACATGCAGATTTTGTCCCGGCACACAGAGTGGGGCGGGCAATAGAGGGGCAACCTAGGCCAATGATTGCACGTTTCACACGATGGAAGGATAAAATGTTGATATTAACAAATAGAGATCTTCATGACAAACTAAAACAAAAAGGCATAGGTGTAGCCGACGATCTAACACGGCAACAAGCTAAAATTGTGTCACAAGCACGTAGGAAGGGAAAGGGGGCCTTCTTTAGAAACGAGGAGACGGTAGTGGGACCAGCCAGACTAGATCAACACACGTATACAAAGGTGACAGCAACGGGAGCGATAAAGGCGGGCGACACTGACAACACGGCTGTGACATTAGCTTATCTGCATGGCAGAGGGAACGGGACGTCACCGGGTCACGGCCGACTGAGCAATGCTGGTGACTGGTGCGAGATGTTCTGCCACGGTGCTGAGACCACGTGCGGCGACCCGCTGACCCGGTTTGCTGTGCAGCGTGATGAGGATGTGGTGGAGGTGAAGGTGTCTCTGCACGGGATATTCGTGCTTCCTCCCTCCACCAGCCAGTTGATAGTGGCAGTGACGGTGTGGGGAGAGGTTCCCTACACGTCGAAGGTGACTCGTTGATTGGCCACGCCTTGCGGGAATACCGACGTGGTGACGGGACGCCCACTCAACAAGACCGTGACGTCACAGGCAAGCCCAGCAACTCTGTGTTGGGTAAGCCAACCTCCGGAGCGGCGAGGAGCAACGGGGATTCCCCACGTCACGACACAACCGGCAACCCCAGTGATGTGCGTGGTGGTAGACGAGGATCAGCAAGCAGACAGAGCGGTCTTCATTGGTAACTTGGTAATCAGCATAATAACAGTGTTGGCCACAGGCCACTACGCAACAAGAAATCCAAATAGGAGAAGTTCGATCATTCAACGTCCTGGTACTTCCTTAAGTATAATGTTGAGAACTTATATAACAAGTTACATCATTCGTCATTCATTAATTATGTTAATTTATTTGACTTTGTATGCCTTACAGAGACATTTGTGGACAAGTCGTTTGATCTTTCAGGTGTGTTTAATGATTTTCTTAAATTTGTTGCTCCAGCTCAAAAACTGTCGCACTTTGGGAGAAACTCTGGTGTTTTACTGTTGCTGGTTAGAAAGTGTCTAGAACAGTTTGTAGAAGAAATAAGATTAGACTGTGCAAATGCTATAGCAATTAAACTGAAAAAAGGTGTGCCTGGTATTGAAAAAGATGTACTCTTAGTATGCTATTACATTGTACCTGAAGGTGGTCCTCTGTACAATAATACGATCTGAAGGATGGAGTAGTTATATTGGAAGAAAGCTTACAATGATCAGTGGGTGATGTTGACTTTTGAGTCATGATTTGTGGAGATTTGAATGCCAGAACATGCTCTAGCCAGTCAAAATGCGAAGATATGGTAAACTTTGAGTCTTTTACTGGGTTTTATGATGACCATTTAGAAGACAGTTTCCAGAGAAACTCAAAAGATGAAAATGTAAATAATTTTGGAAGATCCTTGTGGGACATTTGTTTTTTGTTTGATCTTGACATTTTTAACGGGTATTGCAATGGAGACAGAGATGGCGAGTATGCTTTTGTTTCATCACAAGGATGTAGTGTTATTGATTATTTTCTTGGTCCAGAATGTTTTTCTCAAAACTGCAATATGATTGTTGGTGATTGTCTTGAAACCTGGCATTTGCCAATAGAAATGATATAGCAAAACGAAATGACTAAAAAATATCCAAGCTCAAGAACCTGTTGTTGTTGAAGAAAAAATCTTTTGGTCAGAGGAGAATGCTGGAAATTCTGAAAATGAGCTGAAGTCCAATAATTTTAAAGAACATTTTGAAAATGCTTACCAGTTGTTAAATGTGGATGTCAGTAGATGTGTGAATATTTTTGCTGAAGCAATGTATAGTGCTGCTGCATGCATGGTGAGAATGGTTGGTAAAAGAAAGAAAACTCAGGATGAGTGGTTTCATTATGAATGTTATCAGAAGAAAAAAGCGGTGAAGAGCCACTCAAAAACTTTCCAAAGGAACAAAGCAAAAGGCAAAAAAAAAAAAAAACCCAAAAAACAAGAACTGAAAGAAAAATATGCTAGTCAGCAGTCAGATTATGTTCAAGATCTAGAAAAAAACATGCAGGTTCAGGCATAATCTTGGGAAAAATGCTAAAACATTCTAATACTTTTGTAGTAGAATTTTTAATAGTTTTGTTTAACAAGTTATTTGATGAAAGAACCTCACCTCTAGACTGGGTTAAATCTATTTCAATCCCATTGAACAAAAAGGTGACATCAATAATCCAGACAATTACAGAGGTATTGCCCTTGCCAGTATATTGGGAAAAGTGTATACAAATATTCTAAACAGACGATTAAGTAAATGGGCAGAAAAAGAACGAGCGGGATTTAGATCAGGCTATAGCACGATCAATCATATTTTTTACGTTATTTTCTCTGGTTCAAAAATATCTTCTCAGACACAGCAAATTGTATGTAGCATTTATAGATTTCCGTAAAGCGTTTGATTCTGTTAATAGATACTTGTTGTGGACCACATTGCGCAAAGAAGGTGTAACTGGTAAAGTTTATAGGGCCCTTAGAAGTGTATACAACTGGGTGCTTGCTTATGTCCGAGATAAAGGTATGTATTCTGACTTATTTGAATGCCCACGTGGAGTTTAAACACAGGATGCCTGCTAAGTCCCCTGCTGTTCTCATTTTTGATTAATGAACTTGCAACGGAAGTAGTTAAAAAGGCAAAACATGGTGTTCAGTTAATCTCAGGTGCTATTGATGTATTTCTGATGTTGTTTGTGGACGATGTTATTCTTTTAGCAGATACTACTGTGGCACTACAAAATCAATTAAATGCACTAAAAGAAGAAGCTGATAGATTAGATCTTACAGTAAATCTGAACAAAACTAACGTAATCGTTTTCTTAAAGAGGGACATCTTTCAGCCACGAAAAAATTGTTTTAAGGAAACATAAGATTAGTGTATCAAATTCATATAAATATCTTGGTCTTTTCTTCACCACAAAGTTGAGCTTACAAAAAACATGGGTTGAAACCTATAGAAAAGGAAAAAGAAGGCACGATAGAAATCTTAAGATCTTTAAGAAAATAAATTGTATTGATTTCTCTTTTTTTTTTAAACTCTTTGACTCTCAGATTGAACCAATGTTAACGTATGGTGCTGAAGTATGGGGTTTATTCAACAACAGTGAAATGGAGAAAGTTCACCCATATGCAATTAAACGTTTTCTATCGGTACCATTGCATTCGCCAAATAACGTTTTATATGGAGAAACTGGTCGGTACCCCTTATATGTTAGAACCTACATAAAATGTATTAAATATTGTCTTGGATTACTATAACTTCCATTAGAAAGATTGTGCGAACAAGCTTACGAAACAATGTTGATTCAGATGGAAAATGGAAAGCAAAATTGGGTATATTCTGTAAAGAACGTGTTAACTACCCATGGGTTCGGGATTGTTTGGATGTGTCAAGATGTTGGACATGAACAAGTGTTTTTGTCCGAATTTAAAGATCGGTTAATCTCGTCTTATAAACAAGACTGGCATTCTCATTTGGAAGAACCGGACACGTATACATGGTTCTTTTAAGAATGTTTTTCAAACGGAAAATTATATGAGTTGTAAACAATAATGGCACAGATCCATTTTCGCTCGATTTATAGCAAGAATATTAGGTTTACATGCCAATGTAAGATGGTTCTTAGCTGGTACATTTGATTCCCCTTGTCCTATGTGTGGTGCATCAACTGAAGATGAAATACATTTTCTATTCCATTGTAAATTTTGTGAAGACATCAGGAAGAAATGTTCGGTTTTCAATATGGACCCTCCCAAGAATTTGGAATTGTTAGCATACTCTCAACAAATGACAAAAAAAAAAACATACAATCACCCGCTAGGTTTGTTTCCCTTGCTTGGGACAGTTGGAATAAAAACTTAATCCTAGAAATATAGAATAAAAAAAACCACAGTTATTCTTTTTAGTATAATAACTGGTAAAACATAATTATTATGATTTCTTTGATGTTTACGTTGAATGACCGATTTTCCTAATACAATTCTTATTTAGCTCGTGATGTATCGCTAAATGTGGCACGATCTGTACGTGCGCAAGCTGATGCCTTTGTGTGTGTGTACGCATGTGCAAGCTGGTGTGTGTGCGTGCATATGAGGGGGTGCGTATATTTTGTATATACATATGTGTAAATTTGTCTCTCCTTATGACATGTGATTGCTTTGAAAATATTTGCTAAATTTCTAAATGTTGAATGTAAAAGCCTAAATGAACCAGTACTGTTTCTTATACACCTTGTTGTATTTCTTCCCTGTTGTCATTGAAATAATTGCGAAATGTTTATTATTCCGTCCATGCCACTATGATTGTATAGTCAACGGCATTAAACTTTTGTCAGTGTCAGTGTCAGTGTCAGTCTCTCTCTCTCTCTCTCTCTCTCTCTCTCTCTCTCTCTCTCTCTGTCTTAACTGTTATTATCTCCTCCGTCTCCCTCTTTCAACAATTCCCTGGAGAATTGTTTAACAAGGCCATTGGATTTAATTCCATGGCTTCCTAGTAGCTCCTCCGTATTATCTGACATTGCTTTATCATTGGCCCAAAGTCCCTTTTTTTTCAATCATATTGTCACACTGTAACTCTTGCACACACGCATTCATGACAGTATTTACTCCATACGCACACGCAATCCCTCCAGTCAACAAAAGGCGCACTACAGAGTGTTTTTTTTCTTGCCCTCTCCTCCGGAAAAAAAAATTACTAAATGAATTGAATAATTCCGACAATGTTCATCATACTCCAGTAATTATCAAACAAATTTTATACATCTCTCTCTCTCTCTCTCTCTCTCTCTCTCTCTCTCTCTCTCTCTCTCTCTCTCTCACACTGAGAGATAAATCAAGTTACGAATTGATGTGAATAAAGTCTTGCTAGATTCCTCCTTCTTGCCGGAGAATGAGTACAAGAATGTAAAGTCATGGCCTTTTACACAACATTGGCCCAAGATCCAGACCAGGAGAACAAACAATTCATACCATCATGATGCCATACTTGCGTCAGAAAAAGCGCTCGCCCCATACCATCATGATGCCGTGCCCGCATCAAAAAAGCGCTCGCCCCATACCGTCATGATGCCCTGCCCGCATCAGACAAAGCGCTCGACACTTGAACTCTCCAGTCACTGGGAGAACGATGAGATCCGACTCCTCAACACGGGGTCTTCAATTGCTGGGGCTGAACTATCGGTGTGTTCGGTGTGTTCCCCACACCATGGCCATCGTTTAAACATCCGTCTCAGCACTTAGGAAACAGATGCCGTCGCAGCATCAGAGGAGAAATAGCTGACGGGGTGAAGAGTGAAGGGTGAAGGGTGAAGGGCTGAAACACGAATAAGGTTCGTGTAAGTATTCCTGCTTTCCAATTTAACATATGAATTCTTTCTTTCTCTTTTCTTTAGGTTTTCCCCTGTACCTTTCCCAACTATCTATGGCTCACCTGGGTATGACTGGTCAGCGATGAGGACCCCTTGACCAACGTCCTGACGGGTTCGAGTCTTTAGGCCAACTCCTGGGCTAAAACTAATTCTTTCCTCCCTCCTCCTAGTGAATGCATACTCAGTGTTCAAAACACATGACCAGCACCTTACCAGTCCTTATTTAACTATCTCTCAGAGGTCACTTTCACCCAATAACCAACCCTTGTCTATTTTATTGAGTGATCCTCAAATTATTGAGGACGTCCGCTACACTAGTCATGCCACATGAATATTCTTCCTTTTTAGTTGTGGCATGGGGGAAATGATTCATATCACTAGACTGAACGTGATGGAGCGTCACTTGCCTTGACGCGAGGCTACGTCACATGACGCATATTTAATGGCAAGATTTTGTTTTGTTTTATTTGAGTTTTTTTGTATTTTTTTTCATATTTCAAGAACGCTGACTTTTTAAGTTCAACCGCTCTAGTGTATTTGCGCAGGCAAATATCCTAGTTTGATGTCTTCAGAATCTAAAATCACATAACCTGAATAGGCATTTAATTGAATCACACACACACACACACACACACACACACACACACACACACACACACACACACACACACACACACACACACACGTGTGTGTGTGTGTGTGTGTGTGTGTGTGTGTGTGTGTGTGTGTGTGTGTGAATGAGTATGCGCGCGTGCGTGTGCGTGTGCGTGCGTGCGTGCGTGCGTGGCGTGCGTGCGTGTGTGTGTGTGTGTGTGTGTGTGTGTGTGTGTGTGTGTGTGTGTGCATGTGTGTGTGTGTGTGTGTGAATGTGTATGCGCGCGTGCGTGTATGCGTGCGTGCGTGCGTGCGTGCGTGCGTGTGTGTGTGTGTGTGTGTGTGTGTGTGTGTGTGTGTGTGTGTGTGTGTGTGTGTGTGTGTGAGACGACATTTTGACATTGAAAAAAAAAATGCGATTTCCTCACTGATTGTATATTTACATATTATTCCGCATACTGTGTAGCAATACGTCAGCTAGTCAGTTTTAACCAGCCTTGTATACAAACACTGTACATTTTATTTTCTATATTTCTGAATGTTTCCTAAGTTTTATTTGTAACTCAGTCACACAAAGGTATTCTGTGTGATTTTAACTATGATACACTTTCGAAGCTCATGGACCCCTGGTCTTTGTCATGAGCTCACAGTCATCTGGGTACATCACAATGGGCAATAAAGTGACAGTGACACCGGTCCTTGGTGGATGGACATACCTGTGCCACCCCGACATACGCTCATGGTCAGTTTGAAACGACTTGGACTTCTCTTAAACATCACTTTGTTTGGTTATAGGAAACGAGCGATAACTTTGTTGGTTCTTTCAAACAAACTAATCCACGAATACCGATCTGGAAATCGTTTAACACGGAGTCTGATGTTGCTCATATGTACCGCTTACAAGACTGTGGATTCATTCTTCGAGTAGCTAGAGAGAACAATGAGAAGCATGGGCGTTTAAAAAAGCTACAATTGAATAACTATCCACGCTTTAATTTTTTCTTTTTTCTGTTTTTTTCCTGAAAGTAAGGAACCCCAGAAGCTGTCCAGTGGTGCTTGGAACTGCTCCGTGGAGCACTATTCCAGCTTCCAGCATCATATGGACTGTAACCTGAAGACAGAGTGTGACGACGGACGAGATGAAACAGAACACTGTTCCTTCAGCAGTGCCGAGTGTCAGGGACTGGTGGCCTTATGTGACCGCTGCTACAAAATTGATTGGTCCCTGGGTGATTTTCAGAAATATGGAAACAAATATGTTACACAAATGTAGGTAATAAGTATTGCAATTTGTTTGGGGGTGTCATCAGCTTTCCTTCGTGCACGTACGACCCATACAGCGTTTTTTATTAAAACAATCAACCGATACTGGAATCCTAAGAGGCAAATCGTTGGCTTGCATGTTAATGATCCATCATCGCCGCATATGTACAAAACCGTAGTGCAAAGTGTAGACAAAAACTGTTTTTTTTATCATCTATTTAATGCTGCCAAAAGTATTGTCATCTTACGGAAGGCAGGATACGTACTTTCCCTTCATGACATGTTCATTCAAAGATATGCATCTTGTTCGAATGCAACAACCATTGGGGCGATTTGCGAAATCAGATCAAACAAGACAGAAATCCCTAATCACTTGAAGCATATTCCTTTCACCAACACACAAACATCATTATCAAAGAAACAGTATTCTGTGTCAGTGTGTCATGACGGCCACATAATACAGAAATACATTTCAGGTGGTTTCCAGCAATACAAACTGTGCCGTCAACAGTTTACATCTACCTGTCATTTGTGTCTAATCAAGCATCATACATGTGTCTGCTCAATTCCACAGATCATCGTGCCTCCACACCCCCTGCATTTACTTGCAGTGATGAGCTCTCTACCACTCTGTCCTATTCCCTGGTCTGTGACTTCACGGCTGACTGTCTAGATTCCAGTGATGAAACCTTCTGTCAGCATCGTGTTTGTAGGAAGTCCTTTTTTCACGTGCACAAATGGTCAGTGCGTCTCCTACAACAATATGTGTAGACGGATGCCACATTGTGTGGACAATTCAGACACACAAAGGGTGTTATGGGCATGCACTCTTTGGAAGTAAACGTATTCTACCACCTGTCCTGATTAATTTCGATGGAATTTCTCAGTTCGTCATTGTGCCGATGATGGTAAATGACTCATGTCCTGATAGTCACTACCGTTGTCCTGGTGAAATCAACGACTGTCTGCCCATTTACACACGATGTAATGGAATGTATGACTGTAAAGGACATCAGGACGAAGAGGGATGTGAGGAGATGGCTTGTCCAGGACTTCTCCAATGCAGATCTTCTCAGATATGTGTGTGCACAGTGACCACGTCTGTGATGGCGTGCCTCACTGTCCCATGCATGATGATGAATTATGGTGTGACGTTACCTGTCCTATTGGCTGCCTCTGTCAGGTGTACACTTTCGTATGTCTTCAACCCTTCAACACGAAACTCTTCTCTGAGATCCGCTCTCTGGATGCCTCCGGTTCAGGTATGACGCCTTCTGATACCAGCAGTAGTTTTTTTATCTCATATTTCTGGTTCTTGCCCAGTGTTCTCTGACAGTCCTGCCTGAAATGAGATGGTTAAATTTGAGATTCCTTGACCTTAGTCACAACAGACTGAATCACGTCAACATGACGTCTTTCAGGGAGTTAATAAATATGCGAATATTGTCCCTGGCTAACAATCCTGTCACATCATTGAATGCTGGTCAGTCCTCTGCCGTCCAAAACACAAAGCTTATGTCGCTAGACCTGTCACATACAACACTTGAGGTTTTTGATTCTAAGCCATTGGCGATGTTTGTTGGCTTACAGACACTAAATTTAACTTTGACTTCCATTCATCTAATAGGCCCTGGTGCTTTTGGCACATCCGGCATCTGACTGAACTGTACTTAGATGGCAGCCCTGTGAAAACGTTCTCTGCGGACATTTTCAAAAATCTTTTCTATCTCCGATTGATATCAACACAGAACCATAAACTATGCTGTAATGAAATACTCCCCAGTAACTTTGATGGGTCCTGTATTTCTCCTAAGGATGACATTTCGTCCTGTGAAGATTTATTGCAGTCGTGGACCTATCGTGGGTTTCTGTGGCTGATGGCTTGTCTAGCAGTATCTGGTAACATCTTTTGTTTCTGTGCTCGTGTGTTTGTGAAAAGGATGACTACCTCAAGTGGCTTCATTGTGTTTGTCACCAACCTTACCATGGCTGACTTCCTGATGGGTGTTTACGTGACTTTCATTGGAGTGGCTGATGAACAGTATCGTGGCAGATATTTGTATTATGAAGACACATGGAAAAGCAGTGCACTGTGTAAGACAGCTGGCTTTCTGTCTCTGTTGTCCAGTGAAGCATCAGCTTTGCTCATCTTTCTGATCACCCTTGATCGTTTCATTGTACTCTGCTTTCCGTTCAGCGCCTGGCGATTCGGGAGAACATCAGCAGCGTTGGTTTGTCTGTTGATCTGGCTGGTGGGCTGGTTTCTCGCCTTGCTGCCTTTACTTCCCATGGCATCCAACTGGGAGAGTTTTATGGCCAGACAGGAATCTGTATTCCACTACCAGTTACGAGGCAAGAGTTCAAAGGGAAAGGGTATTCTTTTAGCGTAATGATCATACTTAATTGCCTTTTTGTTTTTACTCATCTCTGTTGGTCAAGCACTGGTCTACTGGTCAATACAAAACAACACTTTAAAAAGCAACTCTACAAAAGTCTCACGAGACATGGCCATAGCTCAACGGTTGATAACCATTGCACTGACAGATTTCATGTGCTGGTTTCCTATTGGCCTGTGCGGAATTTTGGCTTCAGCTGGCATCCCAGTCCCTGGACATGTAAACGTGGCTTTGGGAATATTTATTACCAATAAACTCCG
>JADBJO010005799.1:129965-151325 GCA_016801955.1 Conus betulinus
CACACACACACACACACACACACACACCACAACACACGACCTCACACGCACTGTTTCACAACGGACACAACAGCATGCACGCGCGCGCGCACGCACACACACACACACACACACACACACACACACACACACACGCGCGCACGCACGCACACGCACGCACGCACACACACACACACACACACACACACACACACACACACACACACACACACATGCGCACACGCATTAGTTTCATTATTTAGTCTTCAAAACTGGCGATGGAGTTATGTATGATTCTACACTCTGTGTGGATGCAAGTCTGCACGGGCTACATGTCATCCACGTGGTCGCAGGGGGTCCTATGCTCAGTGTTGCTTTGATCTATTGTACTCACCATAATACTGAGAAAAGCACATCACAAAAGGTAGATCATGGACCTAACATAGAAGAAACCAATTCACACACAGTCAACTGGTTCATCCATCACCAGTAATATGTTGAGGGCTAATTGAGAGCTAAGTAATAAAACATAATGTAAATATTCGCGCTATCCCCAATGCTGGTATCATTCCTCTGTGGGTTGATACAGCTTCCAGACTCCACGACTGGGGAAACCTCCGAACCTCCTTGCTTGGTGGTAACATGGCCATTCACTTTAACCTACACGCTAGCCCACATGTCCTGGAGGTCGTTTCTGTTTCTATGTGCACAGACGCAGCGGTCGAAGGGGAGAGCAAAGTGGCCAGTGAAGTGCCGAGCTCTTGCTAACAAACCAAGCACGTGCTTTATATCGCAAGGTGAACTTGCAGATCTTCAACAAGATGTGCAATACCCCCATGTGCCAGCCAAGGAAAGAACTTTAGCACTGTGTTTTTCTACGACAAAGATAACGACTAGCGTCGGTTATCCAATGCTTGAATACTATTCGAATCACACATTTGGGGAGTGAGCTTGAAACTCCCTTGGAAGGAAACGAACCGAATAGAAAAAAAAATCTGTTAACTGGAAAAACCCATGTAACACAGGGCATTCTGTACAGTATGGGGGTCTTTGGGGCAGCGCACCTTGGGTGGGAAGAGGTTGGTAGAAAGTGAGTGGGTGAGTAAGCTGTGATTTGCGCGTGTTTGTTGAGATCATTGTTCTTAAATGCAAAAGACATCGAACAGCACCATTTCTACCGACTGTACGACGCCGTTGTACGCAGTGTGTGTGTGTGTGTGTGTGTGTGTGTGTGTGCGCGCGCACACACACACACACACACACACACACACACACATATATATATATATATATATATATATATATATATATATATATATATATATAAACTCGCGGAGAGCGTGGCACCAGAAAGTCCTCAGAAGAGAACATCTTGGGACGAGCCATGGCTGGGATTCGAACCCATGACCCTCTGGACATGCTCATTTTCCACTTAATGATTCGCGCACTAACCACTGAGCCACTGGGACACCTGATATTTGTAGGAAAGTTAAGCCTTATGAAGTTCACTTTTGTTCCTCCTTGACCAGATCCAGCTTGAAATACCTCTCTGCTGCTTCTGCCATTGCTTTCAGGGCTCTGTTTTTTTCCCTCCCTGCAACTGAGAGCTGTTTCATGAGGCTGTATGCAGACGTTCCTACAACCCCCTAGCTCAATTTCTGCAGTGAGGACTTTGACCTGATAGCCTTCTCTCCTCAGGCTGTTTGCCAGATCAGCATACTTTTCAGTCTTGTAGATTTGAGCTGCCCTCATTCTGCTCTCATATGGCACCGTGAGCTCGATCATGATCAGCTGCTTGGTTGACTGAGAGTGGGCTACTATGTCTGGTCTCATGCCACTCTTGTTGATGATCTCTGGGTGACTCTTCCATTCTGGGAGGTCTGCAGTGCACTCCCAGTCATCTGCCCCGTCCAGCAGACTCTGCCTGCATGTTCCGAGTGACACTGTTGTTCTTGGCCATGATTCGCTGCCTCCTGCCGTGAAGAATGTTGTTGGGGTGCTTTTGGAGTCCTGATTTCCCTTTTGTGGTGTTGGTACTAGCCCAGACTACTTGTACAATCTCTTTGAGCACTTGGTTGTGCCTCCATGTGTACCTTCCTTGAGCCAGAGCTACTTTACATGAGCTTAGGACATGCTCCACTGTTTTTGTTTTTCATGGCAGAGGGGGCATGAAGGATCGTCTGTTTTTTTCCCACTTACCAGGTTTGCATTTGAGGGCAGAAGGTCATATGCAGATCTGAGAATGAAGCTGATCCTGAGAGGGGCCATGTGCCAAATGTCATTCCAAGTGAGTCTTCTTTGGAGTGCATTCTCCCACGTTGTCCATTGCCCTTGCTGGCTCTGCTGGACTGCTTTTTGGAGTCTTTTTTGGTCTTCTTCTTTCTCATCTCCTGAATCATCATGTCTCTTTTGGCTTTTCCTTTGGCCTTTGACCACCATTCAGTTTTGGTCACCCCCAGTCCTTGTCTGTTGGTCTGTGTGTGTCCTGTTACTTCTCTTATCTTGAGACTTTCTTTTGCACAATCCATCGCCTCTTGAACGTTCCATTTTCTGCCTGTCTTCAGCTGGAGCTTGATTGCTTCTACCACCTTGTCTCCTGAGTCCTCCAGCATGCTTTGAAGTCTGATCTTCCCTGCTTTGTATTCCTCCAGGATGGATATCAGTGGTAGTTTCAGCTTTGCTTGGCGACAGTAAAGCGCTATGTCAGTCAGACAGGGTGGGACACCAAGCCATTTCCTTGTGAGCTTGTTGATTTTGGATTCCATTGCCTCCACTATGCTGGTGCGGATGTCGTATATCATCAGGCTATAGGAGCTTTGGTATCAGCATGAACTGCAGACACCAGACCTTGTATTTGCCAGGGAGCCCACATTGGTCAATGGTCTCCACGCCTTCTTCTGACATCTGTTTGGTTTCTTTTGCTCTTTGTGTCTTTCAGCGTATCATCATACCATCCTCCAAGGCTCTTGACTGGCTCTTCTGTAACTGTTGGAATGGCCTGGTTGGCAACACTGAAGACTACAGATTCGGCCCACTTTCCTTTCCTCAGTGAGAAACTCCGTGATTTCTTTGGTTTGAACTTCATTCTGGATGAGGCAACTATGTCATCCAGCCTCTCCAGCACATATATATACATAAACATCCAAACAAAGAACTCAACAACAATCGCGTAAAATATTTCCTAATATTTCGACCTCTTTTGGTCTTCCTCAAGAGACTTTAATGACTCGCGCTGTGCAGGGCAGTACAACAGCTCATAACTTTTTTAATAAAGAGAGGTGACAGCCACTGTGCCATTCAGCCACCCACTGCACAAACACTGTCTTGTGCCACATGTTCATGCCACGCCGCCTCTGTAACCCCTACTATCCATGTCTTGCCTCTTTCAGAAGCCCAGTTTAGTCAAATACTAAAATGAGTTCTGTGTGATGGATATCAAAATATTTCAAGCCTCGCTCTGTTTTCTATAATTCCAAGGGACATGATAGGGTCACCTGATAAGTACATGCTACCTCTCTTATATTAACCAATTCCCATGATCACTGAAGAATTCTTGTATATCTATGTGTTCTGTTTTCTAATTCTAATCACTATGTTATACTTTTAAACATGTAGTTGGGAGAATGGGTGACTATAGCCATTTCGGTAGGGAACAGGGGTAGGGGGATGGGGAATTTGCTCCGCAATGCAAATGAATTTGAGTGATTCTGTTTGGGGTTGAATGTATGCTCCAAATATCGATGCCCGAATGCAAAGTTTGAATAGGTATATACGTGCACGCACATGTATGTGCGTGCACGCGCGCGCGCGCGCGCGCGCGCGTGTGTGTGTGTGTGTATGTGTGTGTGTGTGTGTGTGTGTGTGTGTGTGTGTGTGTGTGTGTGTGTGTGTGTGTGTGTGTGCGCGCGCAGAAGGACAGTTATGGTCACCTACCTTCCCTGGACAAGTCACACGTGTTGGGCATACGGTGAATGTTGTGTGCCGCCCCCCTTTCGTCGCAGCTGTGCCAACATTGAATAACCATCGCGACATCTGAGGATTTCCTTCGTGAATATACCATTTTAAGACCCGTCTTTGACTTCGACATTATTATGTATTGTACTACGTGATTCGCCGAGCAGAATGGAGCATACTAGTTTTATTCACTTGCTGTTTTTTATCGTTTTTGTTTTTTGTTTTTGTTTCTGTGTTTTTTTTTTGTGTGTTTTGTTTTTTGTTTTGTTTTGTTTTGTTTGTCATTTAGTACAAGAATACGTGTTAGTAAGGTAAATAAATGCATTTTGATTTTTATTGCACATACTTAAACCATTTCTGCATTGACTGCTTTAGAGTTCACTGTTCTGATTTGTACGTAGTTAGTTTAGTGAGTTTGCTGTTCTCATTTGTAAGCAGTTAATTCAATCTTTTTTGTCCTTTCAAATTCCAGTCAAGTCTGGAATTGAGCACTGCAATCAGTTTTTTCTCTCGTGTCTGTCCTCTGTGCTGTGTCACCACAGTCCATATGTAGAACACAGGGTTGAGGGCAGAGCTCAGTGGTAACAGGAACACAACCAGAGTCCCGTAGACCTGGTCTGATCCACTCACACCACATGCAGTCAACACTGTAACCATGCCAAATAGCAACCAACAAACAGACTCTATAAATGACACTTTTGTCATTAAGTGAACACAAGAATAGAGAAATCTTATGCTGGGATCTAATAACAGTCTGTATTTTGGTGTTCTTCTTCGAATAATGAACTGACAACCGACAGTCACTACACATAGGAGACCATTGATTGCTACAGTCACTTTGAACCATGAAAATTTTCCATTAGGGTCATACTGTTGGAACAGAGAGCCAGTCGACAAAGACCAGACTGACCTGAAAGACCCCAGTGAGACAGTGCGGGCAGAAAGGGAGTCACAGACAAGAGGATGGCAACAAGCCACATCACAGCACAACTTACAGCTGTTGAACGTTTATGGAATATTGATGAATGCCTTGGCAAGCAGAGAATGATGGCTTGATCCAAAGTGATGAACAAAATGACAAACACCGACGCCTCGTTTGACAGAAGGAAGAGAAACCCACTCATTTTGCACGCTGCACTTCTGGTCCACATCTTTTCAACCCAGACATATTTCCAAGAAATATTTTATTTGTCACCAAGTTGATACCGACATGGCATCCCATACACGCATCAGCAAAATGTAAATGAGCGATTAACCTCACGAACCTGCTGCCGAACAGTTCCTTGACAGTAAATGAAATCACAAAAACAGAACAAATTTCCTAAAATAGAAGACACACACACCACATAGAACAAAACCAGATGCAATTCAAATGGAAGCAATGTACTACACGATGGAAGTATAGCCCCACTTGTTAAACACTTTGTTACACTTCGTTGTTTGGGAAGTATATCCTCACAGCAAAACCTATAATTGATGAATGTATGTATTTCAAACTATTCGACATTGAATATAAATCGAATGGGAAAGTTTTTAATCGGTTTGTTTTTAAATCCAATTCAACCAGTTGATGCATGCTTTTAAAGCCTTGGATCCAATGGTTTCGATATCAGAAAAGGATGCGTTCAGATATTTCACATGAAGCAAATAAGCTAAGACGTTATTTCTGAGCATAGTGAGGTGTGTTCTTGATATATCAATTCGTCTTAGTGCATAATGGATGCGCTTTAATGATCTGCATGTCAAAATCTGTAATGGGTTGTTTTTTAGGGACATAATTCTTAAATTTGGCAAATAAAGAAAAACTGTCATATCTAGAGTTTTTATCCGATTGTTGGCAAGGTCAATGACCTGCAAGTTGCCGAGCTCCAGACCTGATGCATTGACCAAGAAACAATCAACCAGATTCAGATGAATAAGATGCTCGTTTTTGGAAAAAGCAGCAAGCAACATTCCTGACCCTCCAGCATCTACATAGCGGAGGTGGGGAAAAAAGTCGGCAGGAAAAGGTCTGTTACACAGGAAAAGATTACCTTGACAAAGACAGCCGTCAGGACAGATCCTGTCACACACATCAGTTCATCATCCTGCTGTGGGCACTGACCCCAGCCATCACACAGATGATCTTCATGCAGACACACTTTGGAATCAAGACATTGGTAGTAGTAAGGGCACGTAGTGCTTTCACAGTTGTCTTCATCTTCTCCATAGACACAGTCAGAAAATCCATTGCATAGAGTATAGACAGGAAGACAGTAGAGCCATTCGGCAGTGCAACGATAATGAGTGTCAGGACATGAAGCCTCGGCTTTCATCACCTCCTGTCTAAAGTAACCAGTACCATCTAAGTTGATGTAAAATTTTTGCATCTTCATATTGTCTTTAACAAGAAAGTGAAAGGTTGTTTCTGCACAGCTGACTTCATCAGAATCATCTACACAGTCTGAATATTCATTGCAGCGTTGGCTGTGCAAAACACACTGTGCATTCGAGCACTGGAAACCCTGACATGAAGAGTGTTCACAAAAAGACTCATCACTGCTATCTGGACAGTGTCGTCTAAAGTCACAGACAAAAGAGTAATGAACTGAGGTGATAAAATCATCACATGAAAACATAGCAGGTATGTTTGCACTGATCATTCTACGAGCAGACATGGAAGGGTACAGACTATAACTCACGTTCATGAACTTTTTACGATGAGTAGATGATTCTTTTCCAACGCCACTTTTAAACGAATGAAACAAAAATGTGTGTGCCATGTGATTATCTGGAAAAAAAAATAGAAACTGCCGTGTGCTTTGCAATGTGTATTTAGAAAAATGTGGATGTAGTAACGTAATATGAGACTGAAAACCTGCGAGTGAGGGTAGTTTGGTTTCACAAATTACGATAGTACCAACGAGTACAATCGGAGATGGAGGAGAAATAAGAATTTCCATTGCACGTGCCATTCCATTCTGTCTTGATCTTGCACGTAGATCGGAAAATCTTCCCCTGAAGTGGTTCATGCTGTAAATTAATGTGCCAGCCCACTTGCGAAACTTGCTGTACATGAAAGGCACAGACTGCCAGCCAGATGAAAAACCTAAAATAGTAGTAGCTGTATCATATCGTCTGAAAATGTGTAAAAAGTCTTCCTGTTCTTTCCTTGATTTCAGTGAGAGTAATCTGCCACTCACGCTTCTGCACAAATAATCAAGTGCGGGTAAGGTGGATAAGATCCTTGGCGTTTTCACAGTTTTAAAGCATTTATTGACTGAAGCCGCCAAGCCCTGGCAGCCAGGACTGCTGAAAGGACAGTGTTCTGTTTCATCACGTCCGTCTTCACACTCTGTCCTCAGGTTACAGTCCAGGTGATCCTGGAACTGGGAGTAATGAGTCACAGAACAATTGAACAACCACTAGACATCTTATAGGGTTGATAGCGGTCAGGAAGTGTAGAGAAATATAGTTTTCCCTGCATATAACCCCTCCATCGAATTACAAGATGCGATGTAGGAAAGACGCGCTGGTGTGTTAAGATCAAAGCAGGTCCTTACTGTGCTCTGTAAGCTTGAATTCTCTTCTCGATACATCAGATCCAGTTCTGCTGCGACTGGGCAAGAGGTATGGGTGACGGATCTGCACAAGACTGATGATAAAAATGTGACCAGAGGAACCTTTCAGTTCCTCGCCTGTCAACACCACGTGTCTTTGTAATATTGGCATCTTCACATATCCAGAATAGCTCCCCAAACATTCTATGATGAGGTTTAAGTATTCGATTTCATGAATATCAGCTTTCACTGAAGGATTGTTTGTATGCTCTATATAGATTTTCTTTGTAATTGACTGATAAATGCGTTCGTTATAGCTATGAAAATCGCATGCTACATGATACACCCTACTCTTCGAAATGAAAAAATTCACAGCTGTTTTCCAATCACCAGAATCACACCAGTACTTCAGGCGTTGAAGATGAAGGCCCACATGCATTGATCGTCTTACACTTACGTGCATTTTACAGAAAGTAGAAGACTCATCACATATACCATACACTACTCCAGAACTGGCTGTGAAGCTTGGTAAGCTGCTATCACAGTCTGAGACATTGACCCGTGTCACAGCTTCTGTTTTATTCTGATCAGTGAAATACTTTATACCTGGACACATATTCCTGATTCTAATGGCTTCAGTGTCAATTTTGTGCGTAGTTATTTGCTCTAGGACCCAGATTACAAATATGGCACTTTCAGAAAAAAACACGCTTTTTACTATACAGAGTAAAGACGTTACTTATTTTAGTTAATGCTGTTCTGTATAATTGTTGGTGGTTTGAGGAAGAAGGGATCCTTAATCCGTATCTTATATCTATATCTATATCAGTTCTTCATTTTGGTGTGAAGCATCCTGTCTCTGTACTGTTTTAATTCGTCAATCCAGTTCCCATGGTTGGTCGACTGTTTCCTTTAACAAGTGAACTGAAGTAGAGAGAAAAAAAAAAGAAAAAAAAACTCAGCAAGTTGAAGATGTTTTTTAGCATATATCTGGATTTTGTCGCGTGCTCTGTCATGAATTGAATATCCCTGTCATATTTAATACAAGAGGCCAGTATGGACGTCACAGGAGAGTGGGTGGAGGGACCTACCTCACAATACTGGTATCACTACAACAATAAACCGTTCAGCATGGGCAGCTAAAATCTATTTTGCGTTACTTCCCACAGAAATCAATGCAAATATTCAACGGGCTTGCGCCCCGTTCAGTTTGCAAAGGAACTGATAACGTTTGCTATAATACACACACAATCAAATACACCAGCGTGACGTCCTCGTAAAGGTATAATAATCCAGCACGTTTACTGAGATGAGCAAACGATTCATTATTTGCTCTTAGATTTTTTTACTGTATGAGAGCTAATCAATTAACAGGTAGGGGCAAATGCCTTCGTTATGCACTATGGAACTTCAACTACGGAAAGCGAAAGTAATGATCCAGTTCCCTCTATATCTTTATATTTTTGGTCCATATATCTTTGGTCTAACTCGACAAAATTGTAAACTGCAATCAGAGTAAATGCAAGTGGAATGGACAGTTTACCTGATAACCTGCTATAGTTTATATGCGGCAGAGCTAGTAGAAGTAGTGACTTGGAATATAGAAATGCATATCTTGCTAGGAAGAAACTCTGGGGAGAACTTGACAGCAAAGGTCCTCGGGAAAGATCACCCCTCCCCCCGTCTCTAATGACCCTTAGAGTCATTATGTGAATGAGTATAAATATCTACGAATGACTGTAGATGATTGATAAATTAGTTTTTAATAACAATGTTACTAAAATCCCATAAAAAAAATTGTCAGTCAAAAATATTCTGTTTGCAAAAGCTACGAAATATTGGTGTTAATCCTGTGACCTTACAAACTTATTACAAATGTTGTGTGTTGAGTCATTGCTCACAGCTTCTTTTATGTGCTGGTATGGAAGTTTGGGTGTGAAGAGCAAGCGAGTGTTGAATGATGTGGTGAATGTGTATACCAAAGTGATTGGAAGGAACCAAGTTGGAATGCCAGAATTGTATGACAGACGAGTGGGAGAGGGAAGCAAGAAAGTGATGATAGCCATGTCTTAGCAAAATATTACGAAAGTTTGCCATCTGGACGTCGTTTTAGGACCCTTAGAGTCAAATATAGGACACAAAAAAACTTTTATACCCAGGTCGATCCATCTTTTAAATTCATGATGTCTTTTGTATGACTTTTCATGCCTGCGTAGTGGTGTGAGGGTGGGAGAGAGAGGGAGAGACGGGGGTGGTGTGAAGGGGAAGAGAGAGAGAGAGAGGGGGGGGGGGGTGGGGGTAGGGTATGTGTGTGCTTGTGTGAATATGTGTATTTGCATATATAATTTGTGCTTTTGTGTGTATATGTATATGTGCTTGTAAGTGTAAGCCTATGAGTGTGCTTATGTGTATTCATGTGTATGGGTTTTTCAAATGACTATGGTGTGTGTGTGTGTGTGTGTGTGTGTGTGTGTGTGTGTGTGTGTGTGTGTGTGTGTGTGTGTGTGTGTGTGTTGGAGGGTGGGGTGTTGGACTGTACATGTAAAATTATTTAAGAGGCTACTTGATTGTGATGATTCTTGTATTATGTATTTTGTCTTGTGATACGTTTTACTATGCACCTATTTTAATTTCTCATCTTTTGAGATAAGAAGTGTTCATATCATATCATATATCATGCTTTCTCTGTCCTCTTTACACTGGTTATTTCGGAAATCCACAGAGCTTTGGCTCAGGTTTGTTGAAGGCATGTCAACACTCTTGCAGCTGCATCTGTTCAAAACAGAATTGTCCTTGCACGGACATTTGAAGAGCTGAAGGACTGATGGAGGCGCTAGATTGTCACTTATAGAATGTACAAAAAATGCCTGAGTGTCATAAGGCAATGGTTTGTCAATGATGAATGTCAAACAGTAACGTCATACTGTTGTCTGATACTTTTGTCTTTGAGCAAGAAGAAAGAGGCTGTCCTGTTTTGAGGCAATATATAGTCGGAATTGCATATCAGTCTGAAAATGCTGTGTAGTTTACAAATTTGATCTGTTGGCCATTCAGTCCGCAAACAAAATCTCTTCAAGAGCGAAGAACTGCTGTGGAGATGCATCTGATTCCTGTTTCAAGTGAACGAATACGTCTACATACACTGGAGACTTCAAGATCAGATTTCAGTATTTCATTTTCCGCATGTCTCTCAAAGAGTCTTTCGGTGAAAGCGTGAAACTTTCTTTTCTTTCTTTCTGCGTACGCAGGCTGATACTCCTGCGGACACTCCCTGAATAGACAGGCAGTGGAGTTTTGTGTGTATGGCCGTTTTTTATCCCACCATTAAGGCAGCATACTCCATCTTCGGGGAAGGTGCATGCTATGTGTACCGTGTCATCCATACCAACGGCCAAACTAGCCTTCTCCTCCGAAAGTTGGTGATGGGATTTTACGTGTGTGCAAGATGTTGTGCGTGCGTTCACACACGGAACCTCGGTTTATAGTCTCATTCGAAGGACTATAATGGGGAATGGAGTCAGAACCAATGTTAAACTCCGAGGGGAAAAGCCCTCTGTACCGAGATTCGAACCCGCAGCCCTAGGATCACGGGTCCGTCGCTCTACCAACTGAGCTATCCCAAGTGCGAAACGAAATGTGCCTTTAGAGACATCTAGACCAACTTTTCAAAGAGAAGATGAAAATGTGGGCCGGAACAGCTCAGCTGATTGAGCGCAGGACTCGTAATCCCATGATCCTGCGGTTGCCAAAATGATCTCCGCCGGGCCCTTTCTGTACACGGATGCTTTTTCCCTTGGAGTTAACATTAGTTCTGACTCCATTTCCCGAAAATGTTTTTTTTCGATTTTGGCTATAAACCGAGGTTCTGTGTGTTAACGCACGCATGACATTTTGCACACACATAAAATCATATAATCAACTTTCGGAAGAAAGGCTAGTGTGGCCATTGGTATGGATTATATGCTACATATACCATGCACATCGCGTGAATCGAAAAAATAAAGCAAGAAAAGTGAGAGACTAATAGTGTCTGACAGACACGGGAAACGTCTACATGAAGCACCAGGAACAGCTCTTCATTTGGAATGATGGCTTTGTCCAGACGAATTTCAGGATCAGCAAAGAATTGACGAAAATTGTGTAAGTGCATACATTGAATTGGTACCCAAGAAGGTAATCCCATTTTCCTCAGCCCACTGTCAGATGTTATTCACTCTAAGTTTGACTCGACGACGCTGTACGCTGGCACAGGAGGCTCCATCCGCGTAGAGTGCAAAGTCATCAACAGAGAGAACTCGGAACCCAGGTTTACAAAATGGAGTATCTCGTTAATTTTCATACTGACGAGAGCAGGAGAAAGAATGCTCTCTTAGGGTACACGCAACTCCTGCCCATGGATGTCATAGAGCGTAGGGTCAATACGGACTTGGAACTGCTGACCAGACAGAAAGGTTTGAATGAAAACAGTCAGCTGACCACGAAAACCAAGTTTATGAAGATCCATAAGGATTCCATATTTCCATGTGGTATCATTAGCTTTCTCCAGATCAAAAAAGATAGCTTTCACATGCTATTTGTTAATGAAGGCGTTGCAGACGGACTAAATGGTCAACAGTAGAGCGGTACCTCCGGAACACGCAATGTTCTTTTCAGTTTCCAGCTTACACATCAGACCGGAGTTAACCATTTTTTCCCGTTAGCTTGCAGAGGCAACGGGTCAGAGATATTGGACGATAATTTGAAGAGTTGGAAAGGTCTTTCCAGGCTTGGGAATCGGAATGATCAGCGCTTTCCACCAGGAAGGCGGATGGCACCCTGTGGTTCAGAAATGATTGTAGACTTTCAGAAGTGTTTGGAGACAGCTCTCTGGAAAATGTTTCAAAAGTTGGTAATGAATATCATCAACGCCAGGAGTAGAATCGTTACAGGTTTGCAGAGCTGATTTCAGTTCATCCATTGAAAAGGGTAGATTGTACGCTTCAGAGTTGTCCGAAATGAAGTATGTAGATTTTTCTATCAATTATTTTTCTGTTTTTGTGTTTTAAAGCAGAAGATTTACTTGAGGAGGACGAATTCTGTTCAACGGTGGAGGCAAAACATTGGCAACAGCTTGCTTGTCAGTTATCAGAGCATCGGCAAGCTTCAGGTGATGAATTGAAGGACTGGTGTGTTCTTCCTTTTAATTTACCTGATTATTTTCCAGACTTTTTTCGTAGACGTGGGTGTCAGCTTGAAACATAGATCTCTCCAAGACAGGCATTTGCTTAATTTTGAGGTATGTCTCATTCTGGCACGCAGATTTTGATGGGCTCGAGCACTGGGAGCTGGGGGTCTTTTGAAAAACCCGTCGCTGAGCCCATTTTTCTTCTCTTGAGATTTGTTGGCAGTCGGTATCAACATAAGACATTTTGGGCTGTTAGACTGTATTGGAATACAGGTTTTTGCAGACTTAATCAAAGTATCAGAGATTCTGCAGGGTCTTGACTTTGAGGAATGTCAGTTTGCTTGAGCTCCTTTGAAATGTTTGCAGCAAAAAGATTCCAATTCGTCTTTCTATAATTAAAGTGTCATGGAATAAATGCGTTTTCAGTTTTTATGGATTGTAACACAACGGGAAAATGGCCACTTCCATGCAGATTGTTATGGACAGACCACTCATAGTCCAGAACCAGCGACGATCACACATCTACGTAGTAGAGCCATCATTCAGACAACACATATCAAGCTGAGAAAAACACCCTCCAAAAGGAGACCTCGAGATGACGCATTTGCATTATCCCAGAGAAATTACGTCCATTACAATCACAGCAGCAAACAAAGGCGATAACGTTCGTCGATCAGACAGAGAGAAGGTCCTACCCACCAGCCGAAACAGAAGGTGGTAGAGAGAACGAGCAAATTGTAACGGTTTTATGGAGAGTGACTCTCGCAGCTACTGCCTGAAGAGAGGTAGTAAGAGCAATAGGGTTAAACAACAAATAATTGTGGATAAGAAGAGCAGCGCCATCTGTTAATCCCAACATGGAAGTTAATGCAGGTATCAAAAGAATACTGAAGCCAGAAAGATTGAAGATCTGGCTTTGAATTTTCGTTTCCCGAAGAGCTAATATCTGACGTTTAAGAGTGTGGCACAAAAGCCGCAGCTCCCCACAAAGTTAGAGTTTAATCTACGAATACTCCAGTGGACTAATATACTATCCATGGAGCAGAGGACAAACAGGAGAGAAATCAGTTCATCTTCAAGTAGTTACCTGCAATTAAAGGAGCAAATGTGTTCTGAGGAAAGACCAGCTTGTTTAACTCTCCATACCCACTGACAGACTTCCCCGCAGGTGGAGATGGCTTGGGTTTTTCATTTTGACCATCTGCACAAGGTGGGCTCCCTTGACCGCACAGTTACTGTTATCAGTGTGTCAAGGCGAGATTCTGTTTTTTTAATTCTATCCAGCAGAAGACGGTTTAGACTACTGGGCAGTCTGAAAAGTGGCGGATGTACCGCCTTCGCCAGGGGCATCCACTTTGGGTTGGAAGGTGGTGGATTTGCCTCCACGCAGGAATTGTGTTCAGAGCATCTACCCTCTCAGTCACCAGGATTTCATTCCCCTCCATCAGAGTTTGCACTACAAAGCAAATGCGGCATATCTTAAGAAGACCACACAGAGAAAAGAACATGGAAAATAAGACTTGAAGGGAGAAGAAGACAGAAACGATCCAGTACGGAAGGCAGAGGATAGAATAGGAAAAAGCCAAGTTTTGATTTATCAGGGCCCTCACGCTTAATCTGTCTGACATGGGAGACCCTACTTAGGGCATCAACTCCTACCACGTTGTGGTTAGGCCAGTCAGCAACTTGGCTACACTTATCTAAAATTGTTAAGAACAAAGTAGCCTTCAATTCAAGTATCGATGCCACCATCAGCAGAGTCTACGGAGTCACTGGACTGTGCAAGCCCTCTGACCTCGGCAAGGTCGCAACTCCTGGAGGGGAAAAGAGGGTTGATTTGGAAGAGAAAGGTAGACAGATCAACATCATTTCAGTTCTACTTTGGTAGAAAGATCAACATTATTTCCATCCTGCCTTCGTCTAGTTTAACTTTGTTGTCTATCATAAAGCTTTTTTAGATCAAACACTCAGGACTGATTACTTCCAGTCGTTGTTAAAAGATCAGGAGGTCAAAAAATATAAATCGGATTGTTATCGGAGAAACAGTGATGAAAAAGGGCATGCTGATTTGCAATAGTGGAAATGGAATAAGTATACAAATTGAGAAGATAGAGCCATGCACTGAGGCCTGGGGCACACCATAAAGTAAAGAATTTGGGCTGGAAATAGAACCATTGAGAAACAACTTGATGACAGTGATTCGGTGTATGACACTCGTTGCGTGCGGACACGAAGCAGTCGCTCTCTGCTCGAACCGAATTTTGCGTTTGAAGCGAGTTCATAGCACGGGCTTTCTCGTCAGTCACAGCGCTTCAACCGTTCAATTACTGTTTTGCGACTGAAAATTCTGGAAAGTATATGGCGACATTTACTTCCATTAATCCGGTCTTTTTGAAATCGAAAGACATCCCGGACAACCTTGACAATCGACCGACGGTACTGGAGGTATGTTTGGCTGACGAAAGAGTGGCGGGACAGGATTCTATCCTCGGAGCGCAAAACATCAGAGGTTTGTGGCAGATTTCTCCAGCAACCAAGGGGGCCCGTACGGAACTCTGTGAAAAGAATGGTTCTACGTTACACTTAACTCCAGGTATCCAACATCAACCATTATATTCTTCGAGACACAGGTGAAGGAAAACCAACCACAACAGTGTGGACAGACGATCTCCCTGTCTCAGTTGCGCACTCTGAAATTGAACATGCCCTTGCGGAGGCTGGCTGTGAACTGCGATCGCAGATAAAAATGGAAAGGACCACAGACGAAGACAGTTAAGTTAACCAGATTTTAACGGGCAGACGATTTTCTTTTTATTACCGTCCCTCAGTCTCCACTGGAAAAAAAATCATGAAGATCAATATTTTGTCCACAAAGATTTATCATAGAGAGCAAAAGCTCCTGCAAAAGAAAGTTTTTTGTTCTCACTGTTATGAATCAGGTCATTATGTGTCAGAGTGCAAGAACGATATAGTGTGCAGAGAATGCAAACAGACTGGACATAAACGGGGAGACCGGTCACGCCAACTCTCTAACACATGCACTGACGAACAAATCACTGACCAACAGACACAGACCAAAAGTAAAGTTAAGACCATCAACAAGCAAAAAGATTCCACACCTGGTACAAAGACTGTTGGCCATGTTGACAGGAGCCGATCGTCGACCCGCCAGCCGACCTTCTGTCTACTCTTGAACAGGGTCGTCGCGTACGGTCAGACACCCCGAAGCGTGGCCGTTCGAGAGAGCAACACAGCTTGAGAGAGGGAAGAGGAAAGGTGCCCAGACAGGAGGAGTCAGAATTCGCCAGCCCCGTGCGTTCGGCCTCCGAGAGGGCTACGGTTCAATGGTGGCAGTAGTCGCTGTGTGTGACCCATCGACCTTTTGATGACAGACTGGCTGTTGTCCAACGGATTGTGAATTTGAATACTGCTTGGAATGTATCATTGGTAATCATGGTTAATGTTATAATTTACATGTAAATTTTGTTTTTTTATGGATAAATTACGGGTGATGTCGATGAAAACAAAAGGGTTACAAAAGGAAATTGAAAAAAAAAATGTTATGATGGATAATATAAGTATTAGCTCTTTGAATATAAGAGGGTTATGAAACAAAATCAAAAGAAGATTGGTGTTTAATTTCTTTTTTAAAAAAGGAAAAAGGCGGATATTATTTGTTTACAGGAATCCCATTTAACAAAAAAAAATGAAATTGAAACATGAAACAAAGAATGGGGTGATAAAATCTATAATGAAGGTGCAACATGAAGTCGGGGGGGGGGGGGGGGAGGGGGAGTGATTTTAATTTCAAGAAATGTTCATGGCAAAGTGAAAGTAAAAAGGTCACTAAAAAGAACGCTTGTTGTTTCTGTTGCACGCCATGAACGCAATATCGTAATAGCTAATGTGTACGCGCCCAGTAAGCGAAATGATAAGCTTTCCTTTTTTTCATAACATGAATGATATTTTTGGTGAATGCAATGAAGAAGATTTCATTGTCCTTGGAGACTTAAACTGTGTTCTAAACAACGAGCTCGATACCATATCTGGCAGAGCGCATAATATCAGAAACGTTAACGTCTTAAATGAGACAACCGACAGTTTAAGTTTTACAGATGTATGGAGAAATCACCACCCATTTGACAGAGACTACACCTGATGTCGATATAAGCCATTTATAGCGCACCGTTTAGACTATTGTCTTGCTTCCGAAAGTATTCTGAGTTCATGCGTATCATGCCAGCATGTTCTTTCTCCCAAATTGGATCACAAAGCATTTGTATTGGATATCAGTGAAGGAAATTTTACCTGCGGTCCTGGTTACTGGCACTTGAACAAGTCATTTGAGGAATGAAGAGTTTGTACAGAAAATAAGCAATTTGTTAGATTCCATCTGGTCAGAGAATGGTCATGTTAATAGTTCAGAGAAATGGGAGTTATGTACGTTAGAATTACGGAACTTCTGCATTGAATTTGGTGAAAAAATTGTCTTGTAAGAAGAAAAACGAACTTGTTCAACAACAGTGTCGCCTTCAGCAATAAGAGAGAAGAATATCAGATGACCCCCAACATGAACAGCTTCAGACAGACCTCCTGACTGTAAAACAAAAACCAGAATTAATATAGATTGAAAAACGAGAGTGCACAAGTAAGGATAAGAATTGAATGGACTGAAGAAAGTAAGGATAATTCAAAATACTTTTTAGGCTTAGAAAAAAGCCAGAGGCAGAAAACAAATTTAATCACTTGGCTTCTTAATGACTCAGGAGAAATTATCGCTAGCCAGAAAGAATTATTAGGGGAACAAGTATCATATTATGAAACACTATATAATCAGAAAAACAAACGCCGCAGATGTAGAGGCAGCCACAGACAGTTTCTTAGAAATAGAGACCATAACGAGTTTAGAGAAAGAAGATGCTGCATTATGTGAAGGTGCAGTAACACTGAAAGAAACAACTAATGCTCTCAGAGTGATAAAAAATGGTTCCGCTCTGGGAAGCGATGGAATAACCATGGAATTTTATCAATTCTTTTGGAGCTTAGTAGGTCTTTTAGTGACCTATTCGTTCAATGATTCCTTTAATGGAGAAGAACTGTCTTTCACACACAGGCAAGGAGTCATAACATTACTTCACAAACGTGTTGACTTACACAGAGGTAAGTTAAACAACTGACGACCTATTACTTTAACAAACACTAATTACAAAGTATTGGCAAAAAGTTTAGTGATGAGATTAGGAAGCATGATACCGAAACTGCTTGATGAGGATCAAGTAGGGTACATAATGGGTAGAAACATAGCAACAGTTGTAAGAACGAGAGATGATGCGATAGATTATCTAAATATAATGGGTAAAGCAGAATACCTTGTGGCTCTAGATTATTCTAAAGCTTTCGACACCATACGTAAAAAAAAATCATTTTGTATGCTTTTAAAGTGGTTGGTTTGGGCAATGGCTTCCAGACATGGATATTGGTTCAAACCAGCAACTGCCAGAGTAGCATTAGCCATGGTGGATGGATCTCTGAGGCCTTTGATATTAATTGTTGAAATAGGCAAGGCTGCCCATTCTCTCCCCTTGCATTTATTTTGGCAGTAGAGATTTTGGAAATAAAGATAAGAAACAGTCCTGTCTCAGGCATTATAATACCAAAAATAATGATAACACAGTATTGAAAATAAAGCAGTCAGCAGATGACAAGCCACTATTTCTTAAAAATAGAGAGGATATGATAATTTCTTTTACCAAACTTAACTCCTTCGAAAACTGTTTGGGACTTAAACTGAATTTGCACAAAACAAAAGCATTACGGCTAGATAAAGGAGGAGAAGAACGCACTTTACCGTTTCCCATAGCTGACAAAATAAAAATCCTGGACATTTTTTTTTTTAATCAGAAATAATGGCCAGAAATGTTGAAAATAATTAGCAGAGTCTGGTCAAAAGAATCCATAACATGATAAAACAATGGAGTAGAAGGGATCTCAGTACACATGGCAAAATTGCTATTGTTAAATCCTATATTGTCAGCCAATTGACATTCGTTATGCAATGTATAGGTATCCCGGAAGTAATTCTTAGTCAGTTGAACACATTGTTGTATAAGTTTATATGACTAAGAACATTTAGCAACCGTAAAGCTTGTGAAAAGGAAAACAATGGATAGTGACTATATAGTGAAGGGGGACTTGATATGAGAACTGGACCTTAAATGGTGTTTGGGTAAACTTGTACAGAATGGAATATTTTCAGGATAAAATGCAGATCAAAGCAGCTACGAAAGTGAGTGAAATAGAAAACGACATTGGAAAGAATTCATAATCACATATTTAGATAATACAAAAAAGAAACTAAATTAGAGGATGGTAAACAGCAAGAACGTTCACAGTCAAATGCTTTTCATAACACACTAGTACAACATAACGACAAGGCTTTGTATTTTCAAAATTGGCTCAAAAAGGGATTTTAATGTGTTGAAAACATAGTGCATGAATACGAAAACCGACTCTTGAGTTTAGAAGAAGTTTCAGCTGTTATAGATAAAAATAAAGCAAATATCAGTTTTGAATACAATGCTCTTTGCAACGCAATTCCAAGACAATTGATGAACTTGATTCAACGCGGTGAAATGAGTCATGTAGACATCCACGTGGAGTCCTGTATTGCAAGAGAGAGTTTAATGCAAAACCAAAGAAAATACAGACTTATTATTAAAGGCGGATGATTAAGTTAATCTAAAACCTCACTACTGTGAAGTGTGGCAAAGAAAATTCATGATTAAACACAGTCTTTTACCTTTTTCACACAGGAAAGTTTAGCCGAAGCAAAGCTTTCGGCCTCAATCCAGAGGCCTTCGTCAGAGCCGAATGTCTTGCTGAGTGAGTTGCGTTCGGTGCCCGCGATCTCGAGATGAACTCGAGTCACGAGACCGAATAGAGGAAGTGTAGGCTGCTCGTAGGTTATGTCGCTTCCGGTCTCGGTTGATAGAAGGAGACGTGGCTGCCATGTAGATGGCCCTCCCTTTACTCCTCTTTGGAACCATTTAGGTTCCTGGTCCAGGACGCTGACATTGTGCTGGGAGAACTCATGTCCGCTGATGTTCAAGTGTTCTCCGACTGGTGATGATTCTCTCTTGTGTTCTTTGATGCGGAGTTTCAATTTCCTTTCTGTTTCTCCGACGTATATCTGGTCACAATCTCCACACTGGATCTCGTAGATTGCCGATGATAGTTCTAGTTTGTCCACTTCGTCCTTTGGGGTCACTAGTCTGCTTTCTGATGGTGTTCTGGGGCTTAGAGTGGACCACCAAACCATTCTTCCTGATCTTGCGGGCGAGGGCTTCCGTCACACCTTTGACATAGGGGATGGTGACATGTCCAAGGGTGAGGCTCGTTTTCTTGGTGGAAGGGTGGGGAGCGGTCTTCTTGCTTCCTGATAAGTCCCAGGCCCATTTGGGGTAGCCTGAGGTGCTCAGCACTTCCCGGAGGTGGCGGAGTTCCTCTTCACTGTATGACTGGGTGGAGCAGATGGTATTTGGTCGGTGACGTTGGGTTCGGATCACTCCCAGCTTGTGTTCTTGGGGCTGGTGGCTGTCGAACTGGAGGTACTGGTCAGTATGGGTTGATTCCCCGTACACTTTGAATGCTAAGGAGTTCCCCTCTCTGGTAACCGAGAAAAGTTTCAAAAGAAGTTCGGTTACACGAACTACAATGGAAAACAATTCATGATATCTACGCTACAAATATCAGTCTTCAAAATATGAAAATATAACAGATTCTAATAGATGTGATTACTGCAGTGATGAGACTGATTTCATTGATCATTTGTTTTTCGAGTACCCAAATGTAAATCTATTTTGGAAATAAAATAGAAACTCTGTTAGGGCTTGGAATTGGAAAAAACCAGTGAAATTATTGGTGTTGGGTGTTTTATTTGGTGTTTGTCAAAGGGAACTGGACCATAGTCTGTTTTAGTTAATCATATCATTTTGTTGGGCAAAATGTGTATAACTATAGCGCGGAAAACAACATAAAACAGTATCTTCGCTTCAAATTATTTTTAATCAACAATTAAACATGAGAAGAAAACATATATTTAGAAGCTGCCATTCTCTAAAATAATCTACTGTGCGAATGCAATCACACTTGATCTCTCTCTCTCTCCTCTCTCTCTCTCTCTCTCTCTCTCCTCTGTCTCTCTTCTTCTTCTTCTTCTCTTTTCTTCTTCTTCTTCGCGCCCTTCGCTTTTCTCTCATTTTCCCCCCCCCCCTCTCTCTCTATCTCTCTTCTCTCTCTCTCTCTCTGTTTGTCTGTCGGTCGGGCGGCCCGTCTGTCTGCTTGTCTGTCGATCGGTGCCGATCCGTCGACGTCTCCCATCTCTGTCTCTCTCGTCTCGCATGAGGGACTTTTTATAAATCTTCTCGATATGTTCGCTTGGTCTGTCTGTCTGTCGTGTGTCTTCGCTCTCTCTCTATCTCTCTCTCTTCTCTCGATCTAATCTATCAATCTCGCTATCTATAGTTTCGGTCTATCTCGTCCGCCCTTTTCTAATTTCTCTGTATGAGATGAGTGTGTCTGTTTGTCTGTGTGGTCCGTTGATCATTGTTCTCTCTTCCTGTGCATTCTTATCTAGGTTGTCGTCGTGAACTGTCTTTCTGCTATGTCTATGTGCCTACCATCGCCACTCTCTCTCTCCTCTCTTCGCTATCTCTTCTCTCTATC
>JADBJO010005800.1:0-10000 GCA_016801955.1 Conus betulinus
TTTCCCGTGTGGGGACGGTCGACAGCAAGACGTGTTAGCCTGTTGGAGCCTAGACAGGGAGCTGCCAGACACGGTGGGGTGTTTGCAGCCAGAGAAGACCTGTGGGAGAGGCTGACAGGAGCCCTTTCCGTGGAGAGGGCGGAGTGCGGTGGAGTCGGAAGACTCGTGTGAGGGTTGCGACTAAAGCTACGTTGCCAGTGTTCCCCAACTGGGATCAGGCCCATCGGGAGGACACAACCGTGTGGCAGCTTCAGCTCGTGGTCCGCACAGTGTGATGAGTAGAAAACTGACGGTCAACCAAGGAATGCTGGCAAGTTTATGGACGTTTCATTTGTTCTTAAGTTTATAAATGTGCAAATGTAATAGTGAAATAGCGGGCCCGATGTGAGTGACAGAGCGCATGTGCCTATGCGAGAGCGCATTTTGGTTGTGGAAGCGTAAATACTTCTGTCTATAACCCCCTGCATCCCTGCATATGATAATCATATTTCAATAACGAGGGGGAGCGTCGGAGACCCGTCACAATTACCAACGGAATGCAAACTGCAGCCCTTGTCATGAAGACCATGTGAAACGGATATGTTTATTATAACTTCCTCAATCCACCCGTGCCAACACAGACCATGTGTAACGGACATGTTAAAAACCTCCCCACTCCACCTGGGTCAACTCTCATTCCTCCCTTACCTCCTTCCCCCCCACCCTCTCCAACACAATCCTCGTCGTCACCAATACCCTTAGAAATTATGCCAGAGTATCCTTCCTCCTCTCCTTTTTCCATGTTCCCCCATCTCCCTCCACCTTCATTGTTCACGTTGCCGCCCTTTCCCATGGGAAAAACCGTTTTAAAATGTATGTGGGAACAAAGGCCATAGCAATGACAAGAAGGGGGCTGGAGTAGCTTAGTGGTAGAGTGCAAGACTTGTAATATTTGTGATCCTGGGGGTTGCAGGTTTCGAATCTCTGCCCAGCTGTTTTGGTACCGAGGGATATTTCTGTCAGAGTTAACATTGGCTCTGAGACCATTTCCCATACAGTTCTTTGAGTGAGACTATAAACCAAGGTTCCATGTGTGAACGCACGCATAACATCTTGCACACATGTAAAAACCCCATCACCAACTTTGGAAGAGAAGGCCAGTTTTGGCTATTGCTATGAATGATGCATAAAACATAGCATGCGCCTTATTGGAAGTTGGAGTATGGCAGCCTTAATGGCGTGATAAAAAGGTCATAATCACAAAACTCCACTCCCTTTGTTGGGTAGATGTGATAATCCTTGCCTCACTAAACAGGGAGTGTCCCCAGGAGTGTCAGCTTGTGTATGTGGGGAAAAAAGACCAGAAAAAATAGCGGGCACAGAGTGGTGGACGATGGTACGATCACCTTCCAGCAGGGCAGCAGTGATTTTCACAAGAGGTCCCAGAGAGGATGCATCACACACACCACACCAGGGTGGTGGGACAGACACCACACACACAGGCATACACCACCACACACACACCACACACACATCGAACACACGAAGCGCACGCACGAGGCGCGCGCGCAACACACACACACGACACACACTTTGTTTTTTTACAGGTCATCTGTTATTTGCAGACATCCAAATTATGAAGCTTGTTTTCACAGTGCCATGCATGACATAGCATCTTGTTTAATCGGTTAAGCTGCTTGTCTCCTTTTTAACTCCACGAGTGCACCTTCAATTACCAGCCCCCCTCAGGTCCAGAAAGGCTTTGTTTGATGGCCTGGACCATCGCGTAAGCTGAAACCGACACCCGAGTTCTCGTGACTGTAGACGTTCCCTCGTGCTCATCTTTTGTGTAAGCTGCAAACGTGTGCCATCACCTGAGATAAGCGCTCCGGCTGTCATCGTCAGAATGAATAGCCATGGGTGTCCCTGAGGGCAGACAGATTAACGGGCTATGTGCCGTTTGTGCCCAATATCATTGTGACCGCAATGTCGTTGTGACCCCATGTCGTTGTGCCCCCAGATGACTACGATTACCGACCGGTAGACAGACATCACAACGTGTCTGTTTGCTGTGAATGTGTGTGTGTGTGTTGTGTGTGTGTGTGTGTGTTTTTAATACTAATTTGTAAAATCAACTACGATTTAGTGCTGCTATTTACATTTTCCTTCAACTTGATCTTCTCTAGCTACTACTACTGCTTCTACTACTACTTCGTTCTCAGCTTTCAGACCATTCCGTCGTTTTTGACCTTCACTGTTATATCAGTCGATGATGAAACCCAACATATACCCTGTGGGAACACCGCAAAGTGTGCGACCATCTGTCCGAAAATACTCGAACTCAGCCAGTATGTGGGTCTTGCACATTATGTCCCTCGCACAATAAGGGGATTTTCCCGGCGCAAACTGTCGCATGTTCCAAAGAGCGACACTTTGTGTAAATCTTCTCAGCACAAAGTGTCGCACTTTTGCACAAAGTGTGTCGCCTGCGACACTTTGTGGAGTTGCGACGCTTTGTGCCGCAACATCCCCTCGCCTCTGCTCAATGCTCTGCTCAATGCTTTTCATACTTTTTCGGAGTGTGTGGGGGTGTGGGGTGTTGGGGTGGGGGTTATCACTGATGCAGCAATGTTAGGGTCCCCATTTTTTGTGGATTGTTCTTGAATCATTACTGTTCCTGCTGTTCCTCCCTGATGACCTCTATTGTATGTTGTTTCATTTACTTTTGTAATAAGAACTCATACCTGTTCATTGCAAGGAGTGTGATGCATTAAAGTTTTTTTTTGGGAAAAAACCCCAATGCTACTAGACTGGTGCTTGGTTCCTTCAAGTTTCAACATAAGATTTTTTTCTCCTAGACTCTAGCGATCTCTGGCAGCATCAGCAATACACTGCCTACCCTGTCTTTTTCTGTTAGTTTTGGTTCCAGCACTGGGCTGTCAATTATTCTTCTTCTTCTTCTTTCTTCTTCTTCTTCTTCTTCTTCTTCTTCTTCTTCTTCTCCTCCTCCCTCCTCCTCCTTCCTCCTCCTCCTCCTCCTCCTCCTCCTTCTCCTTCTTCTTCTTCTTCTTCTTCTTCTAATCCTCCTCCTCCTCCTCCTCCTCCTCCTCCTCCTCGTTGTTGTTGTTGTTCTTCTTCTTCTTCTTCTTCTTCTTCTTCTTCTTTGCGTATGCCTTGGTCTACGCGGTCAGTCCGGCCCTTGAGATGAACAGTGCCGTTTTCTCCAGCTCTTGTGGACTGCCGTAGAGCTTCGTCATTAGAGCTGTCTCTGTTGGCCACACCTCTCTCTCTTGTTGTTGTGTGTGTGTGTGTGTGTGTGTGTGTGTGTGTGTGTGTGTGTGTGTGCGTGCATGCGTGCGTCTGTGTGTATGTGTGTGTGTGTGTGTGTGTGTGCATGCGTGCGTGTGTGTTTGTGCGTGCGTGCGTGCGTGCGTGCGTGCGTGCGTGCGTGTGTGTGTGTGTGTGTGTGTGTGTGTGTGTGTGTGTGCATGAATTATTTCACATGTACACTATCCTCCCTACTCTTTTTTTCTATTAGTATTGGCGCTGCACTTGCTTGTATCACATCTACACACCCCCACACTTTCCATCCTCTCTGTCTTCTGTTTGCTTGGGTTCTACACTGGGCTGACTGAATTATTTCATCTCTCTAATTATCATCTTCTTGCCAGCTCCCCCCCCCCCCCCCCCCCCCCCCCCCCCCCCCCCCTCTTTCCCTCTGACTCAAATCTCCTCCGTTTACTCACTGTGAAACCAAAGAGCAGCGGTGACAGGTCCTCCTCTTCCGGGCTCTATCTGCATGGCACACATGCCATCTGTCTCCAGGGATCAGGTTTTGTTCCAGACAAGCTGGAAAATACTTCAGTTCTGTTAAAAGAAGTGGGATATCATGTTTTCCATGATTATGTTTCATTGAGTATGTATGGACTCGGCAAGGACTGATTCCATGTTACACACAGCTACGCACACACACACACACACACACACACACACACACACACACACACACACACACACACACGGCACACGGGCACACACACACACACACACACACACACACACACGCACACACACATATGTGTGTACACACACACACACACACACACACCGTCCTTTAACATTATGTTCTCTTTTACAATTTTACTTTCGACGCATTCATTGGATCATATAATTTTGTCCGGTTTTCTTTTTTTTCCGTTTTTTCCCCCTTTTTTTTTTAATGAATAAATTACCCTTTGTGAATCGTCGTCTTGCAAACAAACCGATCATCATTGTTTTCTGTGTCCTTGCTAAAAAAAAAATCAAACTGTCTAGGGAGTGATGGTTGGTGCATTTTTGTGTTGGCCGCCTGTGAGGACTGTGTCCAAAATGGACTGGTCTGTGTTGCACTGTGTATAAAATCTGCGTCATATGGCACTTTGGTTTGTACTTCTTTTGTTGTGTTTAATATTCGTTCCCTTCTTTCCATGGTACAATATTCATGCTTTCAAACACCTGTGTGAAAACTACACACCCTTATACGCAATAGAGCGTGCTTTATTTGTCATAATTTTCAATGGTAGGTCTGTTTATTGAGCGATGAACGAAATGTTCATCCATCAACGTGAATGTAATTTGTGTGTGTGTGTGTTGTGTGTGTGTGTGTGTGTGTGTGTGTGTGTGTGTGTGTGTGTGTGCATATATGCATGTATGTATGTATATATGTATTGTTCTGCCGAAGGGGCTTTGGTCTGCGCTAAAAAGACATTTTGTCTGTCTGTCTGTATTTCTGTCTGTCTGTCTGTCTTATTGTTTGTCCTTCTAAATGTCCTAGTGTCTGTCTGTCTGTCTGTCTGCATGTTTGTCAGCTTGCCTGCCTGCCTGCTCTCTCTCTCCTCTCTCTCTCTCTCTCTCCTCTCTCTCTCTCTCTCTCTCTCTCTCCCTCTCTTCTCTCTCTCTCTCTCCCTCCCCCCCTCGAGGGTCGCGTCTTGAAACGTTATTAAACAGTTTTTGTTCACGTTCCAGTATCAGTTATACCAATGATCTTGACCTCGAACAAAAAGGTCGGATTGGAAAACCATCAGTAGCGGTCAGCGGCTGAACAAAAAACATGGAACGGCAGGACAGTTTTCTCCAGGAATCAATTATTCTGAGAATCTACAACGCGAACTGGGACGTTCATGCCGGTCTGTGGGTACCAAACCCGGCAACCGAAAACCACCCTGCAGAAGACCTCAGACACGCTTGGCGCCAGACACTTGCATGAGCTCCTGATTGTCAAGTGGTATGACCTTTTTGTTCAACTAAAAGGTCAAGGATGCATCGCGACTTCCCGTGTAAACTACTACCTGCAGGCTGCACGCCCAAAATTAACGCGCCATGGCCTAGCTTAAGGGGGTCGAGTATTTATAGACTGGTACAATTAGATGTTTTAAGAATTTTTATTGTGTCTGAAAGTTGATTCTCCTCATTTTCTTTCCTACGGCCATCAAGGTCCAAGCCAGCTGGTTCCAAGCCAACAGATTGAAATGAAAAGAGTGGGACTATCTGGCTGCTTCAAGCTGGCAAGCAAAGATAGGGGTCACGGGTGGGTGTCAAGGGTAGGGAGTTGTTCTTTTTTGAAAAATTATCAGTTTAACATTCAATTCTTTCTCAAATTTATAGTAGGCCTCAAAACACAAGGATTGTAAAGTGTTTTTAGAGCAAATCCGAATTGTGGCCTGTCTTGATGCTTTCCACGACAAGACCTGCAGAGAAAGCCGTTATACGGGTCAGAGTTCAGGGTCACAGCAAAGGTCAAGTAGTAAAAACCAAAGTTTGAACTGACGAAAATCGCCCTGGCTCTGTGAATTTTTTTTTTTTTTTTTTTTTTTGAATGTGAAAAAGATCCTTCTTATCCTTGGAATTTGGGGACAATAAATTTAGTTTAATGCAATCTGTCAGCAGAAAATAGCAAAATGATACATGACTTGTGGACTCCTTGTGTTTCTACGCCATTGATAGAGCACTAGGATTTTTGGAGTGAAAAGTCTAGCAAACGACAGGAAAATGAAGGGTCATGTGGATCGGACATGACATCTGCCTCAAGGTCAGGTATGGTATGGTAAAGGTCAAGGGCTGGACTGTGCGATGAATAGGTTTTGGTACTGGCTGACCTTCTGAGAAAAAAGCCAGTGGCAAGTTTGAGTATACTAGAGTGTATATAGCCTTTTGGGGGCATAAACTGTAATCGTGGACCAGGGGCCGGAATAGCTCAGTGGTAGAGCGCCGGACTCGTAATCTTGATGATCCTGGAGTTGCGGGTTCGAATCTCCGCCGGGCCATTTCGGTACAGGGGGATTTTTCCCCCGGAGTTAACATTGTTTCTGACTCCATTTCCCATACAGTCCTTCGAATGAGACTATAATCCGAAGTTTCCGTGTGTGAACGCACACATAACGTCTTGCACACACGTCAAATCCCATCACCAACTTTCGGAAGAGAAGGCCAGTTTGGCCGTTGGTATGGATGACACGTTACACATAGCATGCACCTTCCCCGAAGTTGGAATATGGCTGCCTTAATGGCAGGATAAAAAAAAAAAAAAAACGGTCATACACACAAAACTCCACTCCCTTTGTTGGGTAGATGGGATTAATCCTTGTCTGTCTATACAGGGAGTGTCGGCAGGAGTATCAGCCTGCGCACGCAGAAAAAAAAAAAACCAAAAAAAAACCGTGGGCCCGGACCTAAATGGATGGTGGGAAGCCGAGAGAGTGAGGCAAGTCTAACGAATCAACAGGTTGCGGGGACAGCAACGTATCGACTGAAAGAAGTTGTACCGTGGGATCGCCTTGAACGCTTCGTATTATATATCACGCGACGAGGTGAGGAAGACACGGAGTTTCGGTCTTTAGTCCGTGCAGTTTTGATTTGCCACTGAGAACGACAAGCAGCTGGGAGGTTGGTGCTCGTTTTTTTTTTTTTTTTTTTCTTTCTTTTAAATTTTCTTTTTTTATATATTTCATCTTTTATTTTAATGTCAGTTGTCTGTGTGAAAACGGTGTGTCCGTGTTTGGCAGGTAAATATTTGGTGGAAATATTGTTTTCTGTCTGTCTGTTTCTCTGTCTCTGTCTCTGTCTCTCTTTCTCTCTCTCATCTCTTCTTCTCTCGTCTCTCTCTCTCTCTCTCTTTGTCTCTCCTCTCTCTCTCTCTCGTCTGTCTCTCGTCTCCTCTCTCTCTCTCTCTCTCTCTCTCTCTCTCTCTCTCTCCTCTCTCTCTCTCTCTATCCGTCTGTCTCTTGTCTTTCTCTTGCCCTCTCCCCCCCCTCCTACCCCCCCTGTCCCCCCCCTTTCTTTCGACCCCCCCCCCCCCCCCCCCCCCCCCCCCCCCCCCCTCTCTCTCTCTCTCTCTCTGCTTTTATGTCTGTCTGTGTCTCTCCATCAGTGACCCTACAGAAATCTGATAAGCAACAGAAAAAAGTGCAGTACTAACTAAAGAATCGTAGGGTTCAGAAGGACACACATTCAAACAAAACTCCCATCGTTCATAGAAAAATGGCAGGATTAATCAAAACAAAAAAAAAGGAAACAAAACTGAACAAAATAGGACAGAAAGAAAGAGAAAGGAAAGAAAGAAAAAAAATAATAAAAAAGAAAGAAATGATAAGAAAGAAACAGAGGAAAAAGGAGAGAGAGAGAGAGAGAGAGAGAGAGAGAGAGGAGAGAGAGAGAGAGAGAGAACGAACGAACGAACGAACGAAATTTCATTTTAACCAGGGTGTACATGTTTTTTTTTTCCACCCAGCCCTGGCGGAGACATACATACATACATACAGACAGACAGACAAACAGACAGACAAAGCAGATTCAAAACTGAATAATGTGACTGCAGAGCTGCGTGTAAGGCCACGCTAAGATAGGCCCTTGTTGAACCAACACTGTCGGGGAAGAAACGCTTCTAAGCGTGTGTGAAACTGGTGACCGCCAAGTCAGAGGTGACCGGAGGACCTTAAACAGCAATTTCACAGAGGCAAAAGCACCTGTGAGAAGAACGTAACTTACGCAGCAAGCTAACGGCGCAGAGAACGCAGGACAGTAGCTTGGAGAGCACCTTGTCAACTTGGAGAACGTGCTTCTTAATTCAGTCAACACCTTATTAACTCAGAGAAGACCTTTGTCAATTTTAGAGAGTGTTACTTTACACAACAGTTTTAGGGAGCACTTTACACACACACACACATTTTAGAGAGCAATCACAAAGCAGCTTGGCAACTTGGAGAACAACTTAACAACTTGAGAGAAAATAAAGACAGCAGTTTGGAGAGCTGTTGTAGAAAATCAGGCTTTAACAACATAGTAAACGTTTAAGCAACGGAGCAATTTACAGATCACGCTGGCATCTCGGAGAGCTGTTTACAGAGGACTTTAGACAGTCACTTTGCTCATCTAGAGAGCAGCTAAGACAACATCTTACGGAGCAATGTAACAAATCAGGCGACAGCTTGGAAAGCAATACTATTTAGAAAAAAAAAATAGACAACTATCTAACAGCCTTGACATAGACCAGAATTCAGTCGCGTGGAAAATCAGACGAGTGAACAACTCGTTAGCCTCGACAGAAGCTTAATTTGATTATACAGTAATTTAGATAGTAACTTAGAGAGCTGTTTGGATTGAAATTTAGACGGGCGATGTAAACGATACCTCAGCGTTAAAATTTGACGTAAGAACGTTGACTTAACAATTTACAGAGAGGGTTTAGGCAGTACCTCATCGACCCAGAACATAGAAAATAGCCTGCAGACAGTTTTGAAAACAACTTTTACTGTAACTTAGGATGATCTAGGCAAGATTCAACTCCCATGTTGCGTCGAATGTAAGAAGAGAAGTGACTGGTCGTTTTTTTCGTTTTCATTGTCTTGAATGTTGTTTCTCTTGCCTGAAGAAGACCTAAGAGGTCGAAACGCGTCGTGCGTTGTCTTGCAGCTTGCTTGTTCTTGTTTTGGGCGGACTCACTAAGAATAGTTCTTGAAATTAGTAACTGAGAAATTAAACAGAACCACAGAGAACAACTAAGAGCAGAGATTTATATTTTGTCAAGCACGCCTACCTCAGGGTCTAAGAGTGTGAATATGTGGATACAAATGTCCGAACTCGCCCGTTTTCATTTTCCTCTGCTGCTCTCCTCCCTCTCCCCCCTTGCTTCTTCCCCTGCCCCCCCCCCCCCCCCCCCCCCCCCCCCCCCCTCCAACACTGTCTCTCTCCCTCCCTCTGTCTAGAGAGAAAGATAAATGTCGTTCATTGCCCGGCCGACCGCAAAGAGCCATATCAGGGCTGTCAGCTCCTTGAAGTCAGCTGTCAAAACGGGTTCACACACGCACGCACGCACACACACACACACACACACACACACACACACACACACACTTCATTGAAACACATTTTCTACTACACACACAACACACACCCACACACCGAATTTCGTTAAGATCTTTCATTCGTAAAAACTCAGATTCGATGAACAATGTTCACATCTTTCAGAAGCTCATAAATCACATCAGGCGGAACATTTCTGAACAGGGATTTCACGGATTTTTTTTCTGTAAAATGTTTCTGCCTGACGTCCAATTAGTCCCAACACTCTGTAGGAACATGTTTCATTATACGAGTTGTACATCATCACACGGAACGGACCACGGAGCTTCTTCACCTTTTATCAGATAAGAATGGGTGTAAAAGGAGTGGCTTGTGTGCCAACGGCACAGGACTGTTTCTTCTCTACCGCCGCCCCTGGAACATCGTAGAAGCTCAACAGGGACCGGGGCCGCTACACCTTGCCCCCGGGTGTACGCTTCACTGATTCGGTCACGTGACCTGGGTACGTCCCATGGTCGCGTGATCTGAATCGAGTTCACTCACTCAGCAACGGCATTGCTGAAGAAGATGGCCGGATGGCTGTCGAAAGCCACGAGTGAGTAGTGCATTTTCTTTCGTTGGGAGACTAGGTCTAATTCTAGGCAGCATATGGTAGAAGCTGTTTTAGATTTGGAGATTTAGAAGA
>JADBJO010005800.1:20000-21818 GCA_016801955.1 Conus betulinus
TAATAGACCAAGAGAATATTGGGAATATATTAAAGTCAGAAATAGAAATGAATGCCTGTTAGTATGGATGATCTTTTCTTACATTTTAAATCATTGAATGTTCAACCAGATAGTGTTGAGAATGAAAGGGATATTGACTGTGACTTGCAACATGATCTTGAATTTTTAAATGCACCAATAAATGACGAAGACGTTGAAAAAGCTGTACAGCAACTTAAGAATGGAAAGGCTTGTGGGATAGATAAAATACGAAATGAATATATAAAACAAAGCATTCCCAGTCTCAAAACAGTTATTGTAAACTTTTCAATAAAGTTCTTGATACAGGGACCATACCAGAAGAATGGTTAACTGGACTTATTCTGCCAATATACAAAAGAAAAGGTAGTAAATTGGACTGTAACAATTATAGGGGTATAACACTTCTGAGTTGTGTTTGGAAAACTGTTCACAACAATTTTGAATAACCGTTTGACAGATTTTTATTGAGAATAACAACAACATACTTTCGGAAAATCAAGCTGGCTTAGACGAAATCATTCCACAACAGATCATATATTTTTTTTAAAAAGTTTAATTGATATTTTCAATAGTCGTAAGAAGCAATTGTTTTGTGTTTTTGTTGATTTTCACAAAAGCGTTCGATTCAGTTTGGAGGCAGGGATTATGGCAAAAGCTTATCAAAGAAGGCGTAAATGGAAAGATTTTGCAAGTAATCACGAATATGTATCAGCAAATAAAATCTTGTATATTTATGAATGGGAGTCAATCTGAATATTTTGGCAGTTTTAGAGGTGTTCGTCAAGGTGAAAATCTTTCACCTTTGCTATTTTCATTGTATTTGAATGATCTTGACTTTATCTCACAGATCGTAACTGTGCTTTCTTGAATATTGATTTAAATATCCCTGACTCAGATTTATTAAGTTACATTAGTTTTTACTTTTACTTTTATACGCTGATGATATTGTTGTTATTGCAGATTCTTTTTTTGGTTTACAGCATGCTCTTGATGTATTAAGCGAGTACTGTACCGCATGGAAGCTTAATGTTAATGTAGCAAAAACAAAGGGTGTAGTCTTTAATGGACGCAATAATCCTAGAAAAAAAAAACTAAAGTTCAAAAACCAGTCCATAGAAATAGTACACACTTTCAATATTTAGGTATAATCTTTAGCAGAACAGGAAATTTTTTTATAAATGTAAGAAGTATTTGTATGACCAAGCGCAATGTGCAATGTTTTTTCTTTGCTAAAGATGGCAAGATTTCAAAATTTGCCTATAAACATTGTACTGGACTTATACCAGTCAATGGTTCTGCCTGTACTTTTATATGGCTGTGAAATTTGGGGATATAGTGATTTAAAGCTAATGGAAAGTTTTCAGCTTAAATTTTTTAAGCATCTTTTTCATTAAATCGTTCTACTAAAACAGAACTAATATATGGAGAACTAGGAATGTATCCTGTTTCAGTTCAAGTATATGCACGAATGATAAATTCTGGTCATCCTTACTTTCACCACAAACGAACAAATATTCATCTAGATTGTATCAAGTATTATATGATTTATACAGAAATCAGGTTTACATCTAGCTGGTTGATGTGTATACGGAACATCCTTATCGAAACAGGATTCGACTTTGTGTGGGAGACACAAAAGTTTTCGTCTGTTCATAGTATCTGTAGAAATGTTCGTAATTCATTAGAAGATGTTTACATACGTGCTTGGAACGATGCTTTAGAATCTAGTAATAACGGTTCCGCTGTGGTAATCATAAACTCATGATCGAAACTGGCAGACGATTTGGAATACCTCAT
>JADBJO010005800.1:21914-24414 GCA_016801955.1 Conus betulinus
GATCGAAACTGGCAGACGATTTGGAATACCTCATGATGAACGATTTTGTCGGGACTGCGACCAGAATGACCTTGGCGACGAATTTCATTTTGTAATGAAATGCACCAAATATGATGATATTAGAAATAAGTTTATACCAAAACAATTTACATGTATAAAGTCCGTATTTAACTATTGTCGTTTGCTCTGTGGTAATAAAAAAGTGTTGCTAAACTTAGCGAAAGTTTTAAAACTTAGTAAAGTTGTGTAACATTATATCCAGTGTGTTAATTATCGGGAAAATTTTTTTGATGTTTGATGTGTGTTTCATTTACACATTGTTTATTTTTTGTTTCAAGTCCTCCATGCCTGGTGGTGTGTGTGTGTGTTGTGTGGTGTGTGTTGTGTGGGTGTGTGTGTGTGTGTGGTGTGTGTGTGTGTGTGTGCCTACGTTGGTCTACAAAGAGGTTTATACTTTGATGGAACAATCGATTCGATCGATCGATCGATCGATAGATAGATAGAATAGATAGAATAGATGATTGATTGATTGATTGATTGATTGATTGATTGATTGATTGGTCTATCGATCTATGGATAGATGGATGGATGGATAAAGAGAGAGGGGTGGACAGACTGAAAGAGAGAGAGTGAGAGAGAGAGAGTGAGAGAGAGAGAGAGTGTGTGTGTGTGTGTGTGTGTGCGGCGCGCGCCGCGCGCGCGCGTATGTGTGTGTGTCCAGAAGAAGGGGAGGCCACCTCTTACTGCCCGGTGGTCAGAGCAAACACTGTGCCGGCCCTCCACCTTGGACACGCTGACACGCTGACAGACAATTGGACCGTTCCGCTGACTATCTGTCCGGCCATCCGTCTGTCTGTCTGTCTGCCTGTCTGCCCGTCTGTCTGTCTAACTGTCTGTCTGTCTGTCTGTCTGTCTGTCTTTGTCTCCAATTATTTGGGGTCATATTTTCGTTGTCTGACTCTCTGTCCCGCCGTCTGTCTGTCTGTCAGTCTATCTGTCTATCATAAATGTCTTCCTGTCTGTCTGTCTGTCTGTCTGTCTTTCTGTCTGTCTGTCTGTCTTTGTCTCCAATTATTTGTGGTCAATTTTCGTCGTCTGACTCTCTGTCCAGCCGTCTGTCTGTCTGTCTATCTAAACTGTCTGCCTGTCTGTCTGTCTAAACCGTCTGTCTGTCTGCCTGTCTGTCTGCCTGCCTGTGTGTCTATCTGCTCTGTCTGTTTCTCCTATAATTTTGGTCAGTTTTTGTCGTCTGCATAGCCTCTCTCCCTCTGTCTGTCTGGCTGGCTGTTGTGTGTCTGTCTGCTTGTAGTCTAATCGTCAGGTTCTCTTCTGCCGCGGATTAGCTGGAGATGGTGATGGTGGCAGGAAGGGGGGGGGGGGGGATGGTACATAGCCATCCCCCTCCCTTCCACCCCCCCTCTCCCGTACCCTCTTGTCCTCTTCTCCCAACCTGGCCGACTTAGAATAAAAATCAAAAGCTCCTTTAAGAGTGAATTTCGCAACACCACACACACACACACACACACACACACACACACACACACACACACACACACACAACACACAAAACCCCACCCACCCACCCCCACCCCCACACACAAACGTGCGCGCGCGCGCGCGCACGCTTCAAAAGAAGCGGATTATTCATCGCTCATCTTACCCTTACGTTCAAACTGTTAGGTATTCATGCACTTGAGTAGCTGAAAACATGATTAGTCACGCTGTTGTAACCTTTTCTGCCTTCTATCTCCCCCACTCCCTCCCCTGCTGCCTTGACTTTCTTCCTCGCAATCTCCACTCTCCCCCACTGCCTCTCTCTCTCTCTCTCTCTCTCTCTCTCTCTCTCTCTCACACACACACACACACACACACACACACACACACACACCACACACACACACGCACACACACACACACACACACAGCACACACACACACACTTACACACATACATATACATACAGATACACACACGCACACACACATATACACACACAGATACACAGACAACACACACACACACACACACACACACACACACACACACACACACCACAAACACACACACACACACACACACACACACACACACACACACGTTCTCTCCCTGTTCATCAAGTCGTCCCAGCGAGTGTGTCGCCTTCGGTGCCCCCCCCCCCCCCCTCCCGCTGCTTTGACGAAGTGACCCGTCTGATCTGTCTGTCTGTCTGTCTGTCTGTCAGTCTACCTGCCTGCCTGCCTGCTTGCCTGCCTGTCTGTCTGTCTTTGTGTCTGTCTGTCTCTCTGTCAGTAACTTGTAGTCTGTCTGTCCGTCTCTGTCTGTCTGTCTGTTTCTCTCTCTCATTCTCTCCCTCTCCCTCTCTCTCTGTCTTTGTATTTGTCTATCTGTCTGTCTGTCTCTACCTCTCTCTCTGTCTCTGTCTCTGTATCTGTCTGTCTGTCTGTCTGTCTGTCTGTCTGCTCTCTCTTGGCTAAAAGCTCTGGTACAGTGAAACTAAGC
>JADBJO010005800.1:31914-41914 GCA_016801955.1 Conus betulinus
TACATACGAAATTTTGTCCTTTGATTTCAAATTTGCCCCTGTCCAGGACGGGGGAAATCGTGATGGTATTGCTTAAGTGCACTAAGTTGATGTATTAATAGTCAGGCTTAACACACCAAGGTTTCTCTGCACTCATACACGCATATGCACACTCATGCACCCACCAAACATTCACCTCTCTCTGGGAATGGGGTGTCACGCATTCATTTCTCTCTCCAACATAACTGAAAACAAGAAATACAATTTCTATATTACTTATAACTGTACACGAAAAATCCAATTACACAAAATGAAATAATCAAAACAATAAAGATAAATACTTCCTAATCCCGGGTTATAGTAAAGTGGCTTCTCACCTGGCCAGGCACACACATACAACCACTTTCACACCACACTACAGTTCTTGAACATGTCACTTCAAGTTTCTTCAGCACTGGGTGATGGTGACTCCCTTGGTAGACTGGCTCCAGGTTTCAGGTCTGGGTCTTCATGGTCGTCTCTGAAAACTCGTCGTAGAAATCGTCTTGTTTGTCTCTCTCACCCACCTCTGTGCTTCAAACTCAGTCTTTTCGTTTTCATCTCGTCTTTTATTCTAAGACCTTGCAGTCACTTCTGTCTTCTAGACCACGTTTCTTTTGACCCTACTCTGTCCTGCTCACTCTTCTCTCCCCTCTCTCCTCCGTTCTTCTGTCCCTCATGGTGTTCTTCTCCTCCTCCTGTCATATTCTTCTCCCTCAGTTTATATAGGGAGGGATACAAAGAATTTCCCTTTGGGCCGTGCCTTTGTCTACGTGGCTTCTCCACCACCTTGTTCACAAGTACACTGAATTTTCCTTTCGCTACATTCTTCCACACATCAGCATTTACACACATCCCTACCTAATTGATTAGGAAACAGCCACTTTGCACCATGTGGACATCAGAAATTCCCGCCAACTCCGAGAGCCACTTTGACACAGTAATTATCCAGAGAAAGCTATGACAACAACGTCCACACGCATTCAACCAGCCTGACATAGCCTCAACACAGTGCCCTATGGCAGTACTATCTGAACGAGCCCAAGACTTCTGCTCTTCAAGTCTGTCTGTAAAGCAGCTTCAGTTGATTGAGTATTTAGCACCTACCCGATGCTCTGAGGTCCTGGTGGTTACATTTCCCTCCCCTTCACTATCAGGAAGGTTCACACTCAGGAGGCTCCTCACTACGTTAGGTGCCATCTCTCACCTGACCACTTTAACCTCCTTGACACAGTTTGGCCACATGCACTAGGTGAGGGTATACTGCTAATCAACCCATTACTTATTTCTCTACCGCGCGTGGCGTCCCTTTCCTCTAAAGCGCTTATGGCCCTTTTTGAGAGGTTTTGTTCCCTTGACAATTCCCCCACTTTGAAGACAATGCCCTGCATTGGCTAAAACACATTCAAGGAGGCGAAACTCTCATAATTCTCTCATTTAAACCAACCCTAATTAGGTCTATCTTTTGCCTACTTACACAGGAGAACGCATACATTGTACCCTGTAAACAAAAATATCGAAAAATGAATATACACATTCTAAAAGCCTTAACGAATATCAATGCAAACTTGAAATCTCCACCAGCTCAGAGTAGTGTGGTGATATGCGTAAGCATTCTGTTTCTACAGAAAATTCTTTCCCTTTTCCTTTCTACACATAGCACACAACCAGCTATGTCACGTATTCACGACATACGTTCACACTACCAGACCTTTTTTTTTTTTTTTTTGCCCGACTATTTCAATTTCGGCTGCAGCTCCGTTTTAGTGGGGTATCATAATTGAGACTGGCATGGTCGCACTCTCTGCAACTGCTCTTGCTGTTTCTGCCTCTATACATTCCTTTTCCAACGTCCTCCTTTCAACCCTTTCATCTCTCTCAGTCCTTTGCTGAGTTTCTATGAACGTATGCAGTTCATCTCTCCTGTGTAGCCTAGTTTCTCTCTGAAGCTCATCAGTTTCTCAATGGCAGTAAAACTATCTTCAGCCATTCATTTTTTCTCGATGTGTTTTAGCACTACTAAAAACGGTTGTGTATATAAACCTGGAAAAAGTCTGTAAATAAGCTGATATATCAACTACTATGAGTACACAAACCAATGGTAGTGTTCCGAACACAAAGGAGCCTTAATCTTAAACCACAGCTTCTCTGAGTTAGGACTAGAATCTCGTTCTTCATTTTTCAGAACGACTTTTGATTAATACAACATATGTCAATACTCAACACTCAAAGAACTAAAGGAAAGAATTAGGAAGAGCTAATTGCTTTTAGTAGATGCTTCGCCCCCAGCACTGCTCTAGCACTGTCTTTGTTTCCCTCCTGAGACTAATTTGGGCCATGCAATGCTGGCAGGCTCGCCACTTTGTGCAGGACGGGGGAAATCATGATGGTATTGCTTAAGTGCACTGAGCTGATGTATTATTAGTCAGGCTTAACACATCAAGGCTCTCTCTGCATTCATACATGCATATGCACACACCAAATGGACATTGACAATTCCTGCCAACTCTGGGAGCCACTTTAACCAAGTAATTATTCTAGAGAAAGTTATGACAGCAACGCCACATGCATTCAACCAACCTGACAAAGCCTCAACACAGTGCCCTACAGCAATACCAATAACATTTGAACAAGCCCAAGACTTGTGCTCTTCAAGGTCTGTCTACAAAGCAGCTTCAGCTGACTGAGTATTTAGCGCCTACTCGATGCTCCAAGGTCCTAGTGGTTACATTTCCCTCCCTTTTGTTATCAGGAAGGTTCGAACTCGGGAGGGTCCTCACTACATTAGGTGCCATCTGTCACCTGACCACTTCAACCTCCTTGACACAGTTCGGTCGCATGTGCCAGGTGAGGGCGTTCGGCTAATCAGCCCATTACCTATTTCTCTACCACATGTAGCGTCCCTTTCCTCTAAAGTGCTTAAGGACCTTTGTGAGAGGTTTCGCTCCCTTGACAACCTCTTTCATTGATACAAAATTTTGTCTTTTGGTTTCATCTGTCTCTTCAATTTACTTATGAAATTTTGTCTTTCAGTTTCATCTGCATCTTTGATTTACATACGGAATTTTGTCTTTTGGTATCATCTGTTCTCCTCGATCTATATACGAAATTTTGTCTTTTGGTTTCATCTTTGTCTCTTTGATTTACATACAGAATTCTGTCTTTTGGTTTCATCTTCACCTCTTTAATTGATGTACGACACTTTGTTTTCTGATTTGGTCTCTTTCTCTTTGATGTGCCAAGCTTTGTCTCTTGGTTTTGTCTGTCTCTCTGATTGATGTATCTCATAATACATGCCAAGATACACGTTGCTATAGATCAGGCCACATGATTCCGAACTTTCAATGGGAAGGTGTACAGTACCTTAGGGTTGTGCTACCTTCTCCATGTTTAATTGACATCAAGTTACTTCAATCTGACAATGGTCTTCTCTAGGGTGTCAGCTGGTAAAATTAAGTTTTAACGTCGACATCAAGTAATATCAAAGAGGGACGCTACTAACTTGGGACAGGCGTTTGGTTGGGGGGTGTGTGGGGGGAAGCGGGGGTGGGGGGGGGGGGGGGATGGTGGGGGGAAGCAGAGATGGGAGGGGTGTGGGGTGGGAGGAGGTGGTTAGCGGGTACAACACTAGTTATACTAGAACGATGATACCTCAAGGACAGCGAGAATGTCCGTTCGTTTTGAGGGGGGAAGGGGGGGGGGTGCATCTGGGGAGTCGCATTCGAAATCATTGGAAGATATTGGAGTCTTTCTCAGCTCGCTGCGAGTGTGGTATAGCAGCGGACGCCTGGGGACAGGTGGCAGCTCTCCTATGAGGGACACTGATGTGACAGGTCAGTGTCGGGTGGCACAGTCAACCTTCCAACCATATGGGTGATGATGGATCTAGCCTGTGTCGCCAAGGGGACGGTTTCTGGAGATGTGGGGTGATCGGCGATGGAGCGCTGCCTGACTGCAATCACCATGGCCTGGGCAACCATGTTTCTGAGCTGGGGCAGACATGGGGGCACTCCTTATGGGATTGGGCTGAAACATTGCCCGCTCTGCCGCAGTCTGCGAGTACCCGCCGAATATTAGGGACTCGTGCAGCACTCCAGCGACTTTCGTCCTGCTCCCTCCTTGAGGCGGCCTCACGCGGCACAGGACCGTCGCCACCAGAGCATGAAGAAGGCCGCCTGGTGGTCATAAAGACAGCTGATGATTGGGGAAAGGAGGCAACATACACAGCACGCCCATCGTTGGTCGACCAACAACCAGAATTGAGCCAACGTTCAAGAGGAACAAGAGCTGGGAGAGACAGAAACCCGACGACCCCACATGAAACTCACCCACCACTGCCAGCGACAGTAGTTGCCACTAATGATGCAGACCTACGTTTGTAGTATTCATGTCCTTAAGGGCCTCAGGCCGATAGGACGTAAAACTCACTCTCAACGCCAACGCCAATGGGGTCTTTCAGTACACGTCGAACGTGCCACCCCAATAAACTGACCATCTTTATGTAGATGGGGGATGGTGTCCGTCAAATGTCCGATCAGTATCTGTGCCCCCTACCTCTCTCACACACTGGTCTGATCTGTTGGTCAGTGTCACCTCCGGGTGACGGTTAGGTGGAAAGTTTAACGTTCCGAGGAATGTTTTTGGCTTGCGTGTAAATTCCACTCTCCACTCTCTCTCTCTCTCTCTCTCTCTCTCTCTCTCTCTCTCTCTCTCTCTCTCTCTTGTCCCATGTCCAAGTGTTCTGTACACCTGTCTGTTTCTTTCTTTATCTGGCTGCCTGCCTGTCTGTCTGTCTGTCTGTCTGTCTGTCTGTCTGTCTCTCTCTCTCTCTCTCTCTCTCTCTCACTCTGTGTGCGTGCGTGCGTGCGTGCGTGCGTGTGTGTGTGTGTGTGTGTGTGTGTTGTGTGTGTGTGTGTGTGTGTGTGTGTGTAATGTCTGTATGTCTGTCTGTATGTCTCTGTCTGTCGTCTGTCTGTCTGTCTGTCTGTCTCTCTCTCTCTCTCTCTCTCTCTCTCTCTCTCTATCCCTCTCTCTCTTGTAACTCAGGATAAAAAAAAAAAATTCATCCCTCTCCCTCTTCAAAAACAAAACAAATCAAACCTACAGAGCCACATAGCCCACTAACCCCCCCCCCTCCCCCCCGCCCTGTGACCACCATTTCACAAATCTGGCACCCCCCCCCCCCCCCCCCCCCGCCAACCTCCTCTCTTCCCTCCACCGCTCCACATAGCCATACCGCAACACAACTCCGCCTCTCATACCTCCCTATACCTTCCAGCGCTGTTTACCTTTTGGGACATGGGACATTCAAATGACGGCCCGCACAGCAAGATCTGAAACCAGCCATGCATGAACCAGAGGCTGAGGGGCTGGAGTTCAACCAGGCGTGGAACAGAGTCTGGGTGATAGCTCTGATAAGGTGTTAATCCCGCAAGAGTTGTTATGTTTTTGTTTTGGTGGTTTTGTTTGTTTTGTGTGTTTGTGATTTCTTTGTTTAGGTTAAACACGACATATAGCATTTCTTTTTGATAAAAGTGGCATTACTGTTGAGTGGTAGTTACGTACTTAAAAATATCACGTCTTTTATATATATTGCTTGTGTTAAAAAAATAAAAAAGATGTGGGAAACATAACTGTTAGATCGCTCTTAAAAGGGTTTGAAGCCTAAGCAGCGCATGCGCCTTAAAAAATCCAAACATTGTAATGTTTCCCATCATGGCAGCGTTTTGAATTATAGTGAAAGTTGTCTCCCCTACGTTGCATTTACCTGACAGTGTCAGAATTTCCATCCCTTCATTCCAGTATTTTTTTTTTTTTTTAAATCAATTCCAGCTTCATCCATCACCCTCTGCCTCTGCCCCTCTACTCTGCCTCCTGGTGTTTTTCTTCTTTGCGGTTTCGGTTCTTGGGTGTGTGGGTTTTCGTTTCTCTGTGCCCCTCTTCCCTGATCCCTCCCACTGCTACGTTCTCCCCACCCCCACCCCCACCTCATTATGGCTTTTCTTTTTTTTCTTTTTGTTTTCTTCTTTCTTTCTTTCTTTTCTTTTTTTCCTTTGTTGGTTTCCTTGTTCTTAGTTCTTCCTTCCTTCCTTTGTTTCGTCTTTTCCTTCCCTTCCTTTGTTTCTTTCCTTCCTTCCTTTCTTCCTTCTTCCTTTTTCCTTTCTTCTTTCTTTCCTTTCCTTCCTTCCTTCTTTCTTCTTCCTTCTTTCCCTTTCGTTTCCTTTTTCCATTTTTTCTTTCTTTCTTTTCCCTTTCTTTCTTCCTTTCTTTCTTTCTTTTTTCCTTCCTTCTTCTTTCTTTCCTTCCTTCCTTTCTTTCTCTTTTTTTCGTTCTTTTTTTCTTTTCTTCCCCCTTCCTTTCTTCCTCTTTCTTTCTTTCTTTTTCTTTCCCCCTTCCCTTCCCTCCTTCCTTTCCTTTTTTTCCCCCTTCTTTTTTTTTTCTTTTTTCCTTTTTCCCTTTCTTTTTCTTCTTTTCTTTTTTCTTTCTTTTTTTCTTTTCTCTTCCTTTTTCTTTCTTCCTTCCTTCCTTCCCTTCCTTTTTTCTTTCTTCCTCTTTTCTTTCCTCTTCCCCCTTCTTCTTTCTTCCCTTCCTTCCTTCCTTTCTTCCTTTCTTTCTTTCTTTTTCCTTCTTTTTCTTCTTTTTCCTCTTCCTTCCTCCTTCCTTTCTTTCTTTCTTTTTTTTTAAACGCATGGTAACCTACTAAAGTTGGAGTAAAGAGGGGTCTTTCAAAGTGTTTATAACTTTACCTTTTTGTGTAGACCTGGAATGATTTGTTTTACTAATTAGTCAACAGGTGATCTACATCTGGCTGACAGGAGGCAAGGTATGGACTGATGCTTGTGATCCCTCCCTCTCATCCTCCATCTTCCCCACCTTTCCTTCTCTTGAATCCCTCCTCCCCTCCCACACCTGTTCCCCCCTTTCCCGCTTCTTTTCCCCATTTTGACTGGAAAGCTCCAAAACGACCCGAGTCCAACAAGAGACCTTCATCATGTTGTTGTTGTTGTTGCTGCTCATGTCAGACAAGTGTCATGCGATGCTGATCTCACCGCTGCTTGTACTTGCTTACATTCAGATGCAACACCAATGACAGGCGATGTTACAGACAGAAGCAACTAACCTAGGACTTGGCGACGGGTAGTAGTTGGAAGGGGGGGGGGGGGGGGGGTCTAATACTACCCTTATGCCAGCAGAATGACCACATGTAGGTGGACAGTCAGAATTCCAGTTTTGATCTCCAGTCATCAAGAGGATTGAACCCACAACCCCTGGAAGGCAGAAGTCTGACGCTCAAACCCGTGAAGTTCCACAGATGTTCTCACCCCACCTCAATGTCCAGTGTTATGTCATGCAGCTCCAGGGGTGTGGGTGAAATGTTTGATGAGTGTCTGTTCCACCCTGTCTGACTCACATCAGGAAAGCTCCATTAGATGTTTACCACCGCAGGGTAATGTCTGATGAGTGTCTGTTCCAACCCTGTCTGACTCACATCAGGAAAGCTCCGTGTTAGATGTTACCGCCGCAGGGTAATGTCTGATGAGTGTCTGTTCCACCCCTGTCTGACTCACATCAGGAAAGCTCCGTTAGATGTTACCGCCTCAGGGTAATGTCTGATGAATGTCTGTTCCACCCTGTCTCACTCACATCCAAAAGCTCTGTTAGATGTTACCGCCGCAGGGTAATGTCTGATGAGTGTCTGCTCCACCCTGTCTCACTCACATCAAGGCAGCTCCGTTAGATGTTACTGCCGCAGGGTAATGTCTGATGAGTGTCTGTTCCACCCTGTCTCACTCACATCAAGGCAGCTCTGTTAGATGTTACCGCCGCAGGGTAATGTTGTGGCGCAACTTCACATGCACCACGTTACCTGTGTGAGAATTATAAATAACATGCTCTCTCCTCTCTCTCTCTCTCTCTCTCTCCTCGATCTCTCTCTCTCTCCTCTCTCTCTCTCTCTCTCTCTCTGTGTGTGTGTGTGTGTGGTGTTGTGAATGTGTGTGTGTGTGTGTGTGTGTGTGTGTGTGTGTGTGTGTGTGTGTGTGCGCGCGCGCGCGCGCGCGTTTATGTGGTGAGTGTGTATATGTGGTGTGTGTGTATGTGTGTGTGTGTGTGTGTGTGTGTGTGTGTGTGTGTGTATGTTTGTGTTTCACTTGTCAAAAGATTTAAAAGAGAGCAATAAGACAACAATTAAAAAAAATCAAATCAAGTTCAACAAAAGAAAAAATAAAAAGTAATGATAAATGAGCTTAGTCACACGCATCTCTTTCACACCACCCCCCTCCCTAGCCCACATTATCACTCCCCCCATCTTCTGCACCTTGCATCCTCCCCCCTCTCTCTCCCAGTTTCTCTCTCTCTCTCTCTCTCTCCCATTTCTCTCTCTCTCTCTGTCTGTATGTCTGTCTGTCTGCCTGTCTCTCTGTCTCTTTCTCTCTCTACTGCACCCCCCCCCTGTACACCCAGTCTGTCACAGTCATGTACAAACCCCCACATCTACCCTGACTCCCACACCTTCTCTCTTTCTTTCTCTGTTTTTCCTTTCTCCAGCGCTGTTTACCTGTGGGAAATGAAACCTTCCTCTCTCTATGCCTTCCAGCGCTGTTTACCTGTGGGAAATGAAACCTTCCTCTCTCTATGCCTTCCAGCGCTGTTTACCTGTGGGAAATGAAACCTTCCTCTCTCCATGCCTTCCAGCGCTGTTTACCTGTGGGAAATGAAACCTTCCGTTGAAGGCCTGTGCAGCAAACCCTGAAATCAGCCATGCATGAGTGAAAGCATCGGGGCTTGAGCTCAACCAGGCGTGGGACACAGATCTGCTCAATAGCTCTGATACTTTGTGTGAAACCCCACGTGTGTGAGAGTCTTTTCTATCCTTTTAACACAACACTTTGTAATGTGTTTCAAATGATTGTGGTGTTACATTTGAAATATGATTAAAACTGTCTACCCTTGGATGTATTTCTCTGTTGGTGTGCATTCCCCCTTTTTACCCTCAGGGCTGTTCCCTGATTTTTATTTTTTCATCAATTTTTACCCTACTCATTTTCCAGACTCTCCCCTTCTCTTCCTTTCTCAGCGTGGTATGTTTTTTGTTCACAGGTTTTCAATTATGGCAGTTTGGGGGAATCAGCGAACGAGAAGTTATCAGGTATCAATCACAAGACAGTAACAGACTATGGGGGAACCAAGCAAATGACAAGTCAGTGAGGCATCAGTCACAAGACACTGACAGATTGGGGGGAAACAAGCAAATGACAAGTTGTCAGGTATCAATCGCTAGACAGACAGACTCTGGGGAACCAAGCAAATGACAAGTTATCAGGTATCAATCACAAGACAGTGACAGACTCTGGGGAACCAAGCAAACGACAAGTTATCAGGTATCAATCACAAGACATTGGCAGTTTTTTTTTTTTTTTTTTTTTTTTTTTTTTTTTGGGGGGGGGGGGGGGGGGGGGGGGGGGGGGGGGGGGGGGGGGGGGGTGAGGAATCAAGCAAATAACAAGTTATCGAGTATCTAGGACAAGACAGAGACAGACTTCAGGAAATCAGATCACCTGACACAAAGTGAATGTAGGAGACTGAGAGGAAAAGTAAAGACGATGGTTGTACGAAATCATCTCTGACATACAGGGTCCACAGTCAAATGCTTAGATCACGTGGCCATGGCACTGATGGATTTGAGTTTGAACCAGTAATAGAATTAAACGTTGATGAGCTTTAAAAACCCGATCTGTCCCTCCCAGTTGTAAATGGGAGATGGAATAGTTCAGTTGGTGATCATGGGGTTGTAGATTCAAATCTTCGCTGGGCCGTTTCGGTACAGGGATTTTTTTCCCCTCGGAGTTAACATCGGTTCAGACTCCATTTCCCGTACAGCCCTTCAAATGAGACTATAAACCGAAGTTCCGTGTGTGAACGCACGCATAAATCTTGTACACATGTAAAATCCCATCACCAACTTTCCGAAGAGAAGGCTTGT
>JADBJO010005800.1:44414-49414 GCA_016801955.1 Conus betulinus
TCCATCACATGCTCACTTTTTTTCTCTCTTCTCTCTCTTCCTCTCTCCTCTCTCTCTCCCTCCTCCTCCTCTCCTCTCTCTCTCTCTCCCCCTCTCTCTCTCTCTTCTCTGTTGTGTGTGTGTGTGTGTGTGTGTGTGTGTGTGTGTGTGTGTGTGTGTGTGTGTGTGTGTACACGCCAGTACGTGTATGCGTGTCTGTGACTGTGACTGTCTGTCTCTGTATCGTTTATTGACCATGGTTGAAAAAAGAACGATAGTACACACACACACACACACACACACACACACACACACACACATTCAATGAAGTTCAGCTAAGACAGACGCCTGAAAACATCCTCATCCCCCTCCCTCCTACCTCCATGCTCGCATCTTTCTCTCCTCTCCCTTCCTCTAGTGCATCACCCTGACAACTGTCCACCACTACCACCCCCCCCCCCCCCCCCCCCCCTCACCTTCCTCTCTCCATGCCTTCCAGCGCTATGGTACCTGTGGGTAATACGACATTCAAATGAAGGCCTGCACAGCAAGACTTTGAAATCAACCATGCATGAATCGAAGGCTAGGGGCTGGGAGTTCAACCAGGCGTGGGAACAGAGATCTATTTTGATAGCTACAATGGTGAGTTAAACCCTGCGTATGTGGAGGGGTGGGAATGGTGGTAAGGAGGCGGTGTGTGTGTGTGTGTGTGTGTGTGTGTGTGTGTGTGTGTGTGCGTGCGTGCGTGCGTGGGCGTGTGTGTGTGTGGTGTGTGTGTGTGTGTGTGTGTGTGTGGTGTGTGGGGGTGAGCGTGTACTTTTTTGTCTCCTAAAGACCATACTTTGTCAATGTGTTTTAACGATAGCTGCATTATCTTCACGTTGCAGTCAGATTTGATCTTCACCTTCTTGTCGCTTCACTTCCGTGTTGCTGTGAAGTTCCGATTCATTTGTCCCAGTGGACGCCATATTGAAACAACATTTTTTGTTGTCGCGTTGGCCCTGTTCCACACCTGCACCCCCCCCTCCCACCTCCCCCCACATTCCCCTTCCCTTTGTTTCACGGAGGTCACTTTCTGCACCGTGCCTTCTAAATATGTATATTCTGAGTTTATGAACAGGCGGATTTGATTTTGTCAAGTACCAATCAGAAAAAATGTATGCATCCAGCTGGTTGGAATCAAAGTACTGATTGGTGTTTGAAACTTTCAGCTTGTGTCGACCTCTTCATTTTGTTTGGATGTTTGTTTGTTTACATCAGATTACAACTGCATTACAACTGATCTTCTCTCAGTTTTTTATTGGCAGCGTCCATATTTAATGCTGAGATCCTTATCACATGATGTTATAGACAGGACAAATTCACCTTGGACAGAGGAAGAGTGGATGGGGGGGGGGGTGGGGGGGGGGTGTGTGGGGGAGGCTGTCTAAGACTACGCTGATCGCACCAGAACACAACACATTCAAGTACATAGCAAGAATGTCGATTTCAGTTTGGGAGTGTCCGGAGGATTGAACTCACAACCACAGTCGACCCAATGGAGTTACAAGGACGCCTCACCCACTCTGCCTGCCAGTTTTTTATGTCCGGTAGTTAAAGTGGTGTGGGTGAAATGGCTGATCAGTATCTGTACAGCCTCAATGTTTTTTATGCTCCAAGGAAAACATTGCTGTCAGTACCACCCCTCTCTCTCTCTCTTTCTTTCCCTCTTTCTCTCTCTCTCTCTCTCACTCTCTGTCTTCTCTCTCACTCACTCTCCTTCTCCTCTCTCTCTCTCTCTCTCTCTGTCTCTGTCTCTGTCTCTGTCTCTGTCTCTCTCTCTCCCACTCTACCCCTCTCTCTGTCTCTGTCTCTCTCTGTCTCTCTGTCTGTCCTGTCTGTTCTGTCTGTGTCTGTCTGTCTGTCTCTGTCTCTCTCTTTCTTTATGTCTTTCTACCATACCCTAGCACCCCACTTGCTGTCTGTTTATGTGCTGCCTTTCTCCTCTCTCTCTCTCCTCTCTCGTCTCCTCTCTCTCTCTCTCTCTCTCTCTCTCTCTCTCTCTCTCTCCCTCTCTCTCTCTCTCTCTCTCTCTCTTTCCCTTCCAAATCTCTCTCTCTCCCTCTCCTCCCCTCTCACTCTCTGTCTCTGTCTCTCACTCTTTCCTCCCTCTCCTCCCCCCTCTCTCTGTCTTACTCACAAAGACTGAAAATGAGATCAATAGTAATATAAAAAACCAACAATCAATCAAGTTTAAATCAATAATAACATAAGCAAGCTGAGACGCATGCACTCACCACCCCCCCCCCCCCTCTCTCTCTGTATCCCCGCTCTCTCCTCTCCCTCCCCTACGGCTCCCTCCCCACCCTCCCCCCCCCCCTCACCCCCCCACTCTCTCCCCCCTTCTTCCCCTGATCTTGCATTCCTGACCCGGTCATGCAAAATCTCCATCGCTACTACCTTGCCTTTTACACCTTCCCCCCCCCCCCCCAGCCCCCTCCCCCCAGCCCAGCCCCTGCCCCCCCCCCCCCACCCCCCGGTCCCTTCCAGCACATTGTTTTTGACCTTTGTGAGACAGGGCATTGTGATGAAGGCCCACACATCCAGGCCTGAAATCTGCCATGCATGCATACATGCAGTGGGGTCAGAGGTCATCCAGGTGTGGGACAGAGATGTGATGTGTGCGATTTGCGCTCATTATTGTGTCAGCCCTCCACATGAGGCTTGTGTGTGCGTGTAGTGTGTGGTGTGTGTGTGTGTGTGTGTGTGTGTGTGTTTGTTAAACTCCAGACGTCGCCATATGCTTTTAGCGGTAGTGTTGCGTTTACACAGATATTGGCGAAATAACGGCTGCAACATAGGGTTTCTTAGATATGCGATTTGCTAATGGCGGATACCAATGCTTTCTTGCTTTTCTTTTTTCTTCCCCCCCCCCCCCCCCCCCACACCCCTCTTTCCCCCCCCCCCCCCCCCCCCCCTTTTCCCCCCGGCCCCCCATGTATTCCCCCCCCCCTCCCCCCCTCCGTCCCCCCCCTCCCCCCTCCCCCCACCCCCCCCCCCCCATTTCCTTTAATTCCCCCCCCCACCCCCCCCCCCCCCTCCCCCCCCAAAGAGTCATTCCCTAATCGAAAGCGGATTGTTGTTCCCCCCCCCTTCTTTGTCTTTTTCTTTCCCCCCCCGCCCCCCACCCTTCTTCCCCCCCCCCCCCCCCCCCCCCTACCACCCCACCCTTGATTCTGTAAGACTTTACAATAAGTTGTCCTGCAACGAGTTTGGCCTTTCCTTTCATGTTGAAATGAGTTGTGCACGGTGAAAGCTGTTTTATCTGTTTAAGTAAGCATGTTGTATGATTTTTGTAATGTTTCTATGCTTTGTTTAGCTGTATTTGATTTCATGCAGCAACATAACACTATTTCTCTTTCGGACTGTACATAAATGCAACCGGTTTGCAACGTGTGGTGCAACAAGCGAAACTGAGATGCCCACTTGAATCACTGTTTTACTTTGTTAAACAATGTTTGTTTTTTGGTTTTACCTATCGTTTGTGTGCTGTCGATGATTGGGCACAACAAGTAACAGCGGGGTTGGAGTGATGACTCTCTCGCGGTTGTTCACCATACCAAGCAAAACGCAACTGCTTCTCTTTTTGTTTTTTTTTTTTTTTGCTTTCTTTGTCGGTCGCAATACATCTTATCAGAATCTCCTCTCTCTCCTCTCTCTTCCCGACGTCTTCTCCTCTCTCTCGTCGGCGCTCTCTGTCCTGTCGTCTCTCTGTCTTTCTGTCCAGTTCCCTGGTCTGTCCCTTCGTCTCCTCTCTCCCGTCTCTCCCCTCATCTCTCCCTCCCTATCTCTCTCTCTCTCTCTCTCCGTCATGTCCTCTCCTTCTCTCTCCCTCTCTCTGTCCTGTCCGTCTCTCTGTCTCCTTGTCTGTTCGTCTCTCCTCTGTTCCCTGTCCGTCCTCTCCTCTCTCTCTCTTCTCTCTCCTCCTCTCCCTCGTCTCTGTCTCTGTCTGTCCTGTCCGTGCCTTCTTCTCGTCTCTTCTTCCTCTCCCCTCCTCTCCTCTTCTCTCTCCTCTCTCTCGTCTCTCTCTTCTCCTAAAAGTCCGGTCTCTCGGTTCTCCTCTCTCTCTCCTGTCCGTCTCTCCTCTTCTCCTCCCTCTCCTCCCGTTTCCCTCTCTCTTCTCTCTCCCTCTCTCTATCGTCCGCACTCCTCTGCTCTCCCTCTCTCTTATAATTTGCAATCTCCTCCTTCACTATTCAGGTAAAGAACAACAACAACAACAAAAGCAGAAAGAAGACCAGCAAAGAAAAAAGTACGGTAAAAAAGAAGTACATAAAACAAAGCAACAATAACAAACAGCAACAGCAAAAGAGAAAATAAAAGTAGGAAAAAGCAGTCTTCACTAAAGGCACTAGCCCGGAAACTATGTAGATTGTAAAATAAGGAGAAATAAAAATGTGGACAAAATAGATGAAACAAGAAAATGACAGGAAAAGGAAAAAAAAGTATGAAGTGGCAAAGGCAATAAAACAGGGGAAAGACGGGAAAAGTATGAAAGATACTACAAATACTGAAATAAAAGTGGGGGAAAACAGGAAAAGATAATGAAAATTAGAAAGAGAATTAAAAATAGAAGATGTCTAAAAATCAGGAAAATTTAGATTAGTAGGACCAAAAAGCAAAAACCCCTAGTACACAACGAATGAACAGGATACCTCTTGCTCCCACAATGCTGTATAGATACATACCCATAACTCTAAACGATTGTGGCTTATGACTCTAATTAGCCAAGAGGATATGCCAACATAGAGCAGACAGAGCAAACATGTCTGCTTGTTCTCTGTTTTTTTTTTTTTTTTTGTGTGTGTGTTTTTTTTAATCTGCTAGACTGTTTAGTGTCGTCTGCAGCAATCGTTTAGAGTTATGGACGTGTAGTTTATCTCCTCTTGGGAGCAAGAGTTACCCGACTTACTGGTTTACTGTTTACCGTTCCCTGACCGATTGATGATTCCATAGGGGGAAAAATTACAGTAAAAAAATAT
>JADBJO010005800.1:69414-74414 GCA_016801955.1 Conus betulinus
AAAAACTAACAGATGAGATGAGTACATTTGACAAAAAAAAACTGACAGAGGAGTACATTTGCACACACACACACACACACACACACACACACACACACACACACACACACACACAAACTAATAGATGAGTACATTTGACAAAAAAAACTAACAGATGAGTACATTTGACAAAAACAAACATAAGTAGTGCATCAATTCCCACAGGTTTTATGTTCTCCCAGACCAGATAGACACCATTAGGAACACAGACGCGGACAGACATAAACAATGGTACAAAGAGAGACAGACACGGACAGACACAAACAATGGTACAGAGACAGACACAAACAATGGTACAGAGACAGACTACTGACAGACACAAACAATGATACAAAGAGAGACAGACTACTGACAGACACAAACAATGATACAAAAAGAGACAGACACGGACAGACACAAACAATGGCACAGAGACAGAGACGGACAGACACAAACAATGGTACAAAGAGAGACACACACGGACAGACATAAACAATAGTACAAAGAGAGACAAAACACGGACCGACACAAACAATGGTACAGAGACAGACACGGACAGACACAAACAATGGTGCAAAGACAAACACAGACAGACACAAACAATAGTACAAAGAGAGACAGACACGGACAATGGTACAAAGAGAGACAGACAACAATGGTACAAAGACAAACACAGACAGACACAAGCAATAGTACAAAGAGAGACAGACACGGACAATGGTACAAAGAGAGACAGACACAAACAATGGTACAGAGACAGACACGGACAGACACAAACAATGATACAAAAAGACAGACACGGACAGACGACGCAAACAATGGTACAAAGACGGACACGGACAGACACAAACAATGGTACAAAGACAGACAGACAGACACAAACAATGGTACAGAGAGAGACAGACACAAACAATGGCACACAGACAGACACAACAATGGTACAGAGACAGACACGGACAGACACAAACAGTGATACAAAGACAGACACAGACAGACACAAACAAAGATACAAAGAGAGACAGGCACGGACAGACACAATGATACAAAGACAGAGACAGACACAAAGATACAAAGAGAGACAGACACGGACAGACACGAACAGACACAAACAATGATACAAAGACAGACAGAGAGACACAAAGATACAAAGAGAGACAGACACGGACAGACACGAATAATGATACAGAGACGGACACAGACAGTCACAAACAATGGTACAGAGACAGACACAGACAGACACACAAACAAGGGTACAGTGACACACACACACACATAAACGGTGGAACAAACAGGGACAGACACGGACAGACACAAGCAATAGTCTTCATGGATGAGTGACCGAACGGTTGGGAGCTTCTTGTGAAATACTAGCCCCTACTCCCCTCATCCCCCGCTTTGTGTACGCTCCGTTAACTAACAACACAGAGGTAGACACAAAGAGAAAGGGACAGATAGGCAGAAAGACAGCCAAACCGACAGCCAGACAGACAGCCAAACAGACAGACAGACTGACAGATCGATAACAGATACCCAATAGAGAGAGAGAGAGAGAGAGAGAGAGAGAGAGAGAGAGAGAGAGAGAGAGAGAGAGAGGAAACGTTAGTTCATCCGCTGAATTGAAAAAAAAAAAAAAAAAAAATAAATAAAAGCTTCCACGACCACGTTCGGTAGAAAAAGTAAACGTGTCAGTTTTCCTTTCAAACATTTCTCTGTCGTGCACTGGGCAAACAAGTGATAGAGGTTTGCTGTCCTGTCTGTCTGTCTGTCTGTCACACACACACACACACACACACACACACACACACACACACACTTCTTGTTCTTCTTGTTGTTGTGGTTGTTTCCTCTACGTCTTCTTTTTCCTTGTTGTTGTTGTTGTTGTTTGCTCTTCTTTCTTCTTCTTCTTGTTTCTTTTTCTTTTTCTTCTTCTTCTAGACGGCTTCACGACCATAAAAAGTTGTTTATGAATTTATCGTCAGAAGATGTAACTTTTGAGTTTTTGACTTCGACGTAAACTGTCAATGTGACGTCTCATTCTCTTGCACCGCCCTGGAACATTAGGGCTTCTGAAAGGCTATCCTAAGCTACTTAAAGCCTATTGGCTTGTGTGTCTTGTCTCGGCTACCAGACCCAGAGATCCAAACGACTTACTTATGTACAATAATTACCCCCTTCGTTCAACCTTTTTTTTTTTTTTTTTTTTTTTTTTTTTTTAAAACGTTTTAAAGCTCGTCTTTCCTGTTGATTCTTCTCTCTCTCTCTCTCTCTCTCTCTCTCTCTCAAAACGTTTTTTAAAGCTCGTCTTTCCTATTGATTCGTCTCTCTTTCTCTCTTGCAGATTTTATTTTATGACTTGATTTGTTCTGGACAGTGAAAATTCAGACAACTTTTCCGTATCAGTAACAGGACTTTACGGTTCTAAGTACAGGAACTTCTAAGTACAGGAACAAACAAACAAAACAAAGTTCAAACATATAGACAAAAACGAATGGCTGAAGATGAATAGAAAAAGGTGCCTACTTTTACCACTGAGCCATACAAACAATACTTCTCTCGTGTTTATTACAAAGGAAGTGGGTTTGACAGAGAATCTTATTTAGAGATTATATTAAAACGATTGAAATTAAATTGTGTTCCACAGAGAAAAGAGAAATTCGGCAACTTCGAAACATGGCTCTTTCAAAGTCATGAACATGACGCAAAATAACTTCATACGTCATACGTGATGGGCATCAAGTCAGCGTAATGCGTCACAAGTTTGAGACGACATTCGTCTGTCCACGAAGAGTTTAACATAGAACTGTATGAAACTGCATGGGTGTGTGCGAGTGTATATAGAGAGCAGAGTTGGTTTAACGCGTCATAAGTCAATATTTAAATGATTTATTAGTCATGAAAAGAATAGCAAAAAATAGGTAAGATGATTTTGCATGCTGCCTATGTAAGCATGTAAAAAACACACACACACACACACCCAACACACACACACATACACCGCGCGAGCGCTTACATACGCACTGATTAGGCTAGCTAAGAGTGAGCAGCAAGCTGTTTGCATAGTATTCTAGACTGCTTAAATTGCGTAACAGTTTTTAATCCAGGTATATTTTATTGTTTTACTTTTGTATTAGTAATAGTCACTGCATGTTCTGTAATTTAAATCCTATATTAGTTTTAATTCCTGTATCTTTTATTGTTTAAACTTTGTGTTAGTTTTTTGATCCCTGCATATTTTATTGTTTAAAAACTTTGTATTGGTTTTACATCTATGTACATTTCATTGTTTAAACTTCGTATTAGTTTTTAATCCCTGTATTTTTGTATATTTTAATCCCTGCACACATTTTTATTGTTAAATTTTCCCAGTAGTTTTAATTCGTGTTTGCTTTATTGTTGAAACATCGTATTAGTTTTTTTAATTCCCCGTATATTTTGTGGTTTAAACTTTGTATTAGTTTTTAATCATTGTATATTCCATTGTTTGAATTCTTTTTATTAGTTTTAATTCTTACAGTAAAATTTGTTTTTCAAACTTGGCATTACTTTTAATTCCTGTACCATTTTGTTGTTTAAAGTTTGCATTAGTTTTAATCCCAGTATGTTTTTATTTTTTAATTCGTGTCTTAGTTTTTAATCCCTAGATATTTTCGTGTTAAAATTTCGTATAAGTTTTCATTCCTGTGTACTTTATATTGTTTAAATTTCGTATTAGTTTTTAATTCCTTTATATTTTTGTTTTTCAAATTTTTGTATTAGTTTTTTAATCTTTGTACGTTTTCTTGTTCAAATTTCATATTAGTTTTTAACCCTCGCATAAATTGTTTTTTTAAACTTCTTACTAGCTTTTGTCTTTATATATTTTACATTTAGATTTTTTTTAAAGATTAGCTTTAATTCCTGATTAATTTGTTGTTTAAACTTCTTATTACTTTAATTCCTGTATGCTTCATTGTTCAAACTTCGTATTAGTGTGTATTCCTTGCACGATTTAATGTTTAAACCTGACATTAGTTTTCAAACTCCTGTATATTTGGTTATTTAAACTTCGTATTAGTTTTTAATCCCGGTACATTTGATTTACACATGTTAATGTACTCGTCGGGCTTCGTGGTATGTCGAATTTTGTAAACTTCATGGTGATTGGTAGAAAGAACCGGCTGCATTCACGTACTGTGTCTTCAACCATGCAGGGCGCTCGTTCACTCCCGGTGATATTGTGTTGATTCATTTCTGACTGAAGTTGTTGAATCCGCACCCACTGTCTGATCCATGGGTTGGGGCTGAAAAGATTGTAGAAAAGGGAGCCCGGGACATGTCTGAATGCCGAACTGGAGGAAAGAATTCAGGGTCAAGGTCTTTGGCGATAGGGGGGAAAAAAAGGCCTGCAGGTATATCGATGTTGCAAGGTGACTGTATATATAGGGGGGAAAAAAGGCCTGCAGGTATATCGATGTTGCAAGGTGACTGTGATTTTTTTTTTTGCCCCCCCCCCCCCCCCCCCCCCCCCACACACACACACACACACACACTCCCTTTCCCTCTCACCCCACCTCCTCCTTGTGCCCCCTTGCTTTTTTTTTTTTTTTTTTTTTTTTTTTTTTTTTTTTTTGATTCCCTGCATGATGTGAGAAACACACTTTACAGCAGACTCCATGAAAACCCTGTTCAGAGATGTCCCACCTCATGTGATTTTTTTTCAATTTCTGAGAGAGATTAATATATTTTTTCATCTGATCTGAGATGTTTACGGAGGAAATATTTTAAATAAAATTTCAGGTGTGTTTTTTTAGCTGGTTGTTTTTCAAAGGTTTCAAAGGTTGTGTGAATAAGTCGGCTGGGCTATAAGCAACATTATTTTTTTGATCGATATATTCTGTTTGTTTGTTTGTTTTTTTTTTTAAATGATTCTCCTGTTCTCATCGGGCACCAAAATGGAAGCCATTAACAGTGGATTCTCAGTAGTGGCTGACCACTAAGCCAAA
>JADBJO010005800.1:79414-83383 GCA_016801955.1 Conus betulinus
GTTTATCATGTCGAACAGAATCAAAAGCCTTTTAAAGTCTACAAAAGCGACGTATAGTTTCCTACCTTTTTTACTCAAACACTTCTGAACAGAGGCATATAAAGTAAATATCTGATCCACAGTCGAATAATTTTTCCGGAATCCTGCTTGACATTTCTGAAAATTACATTGTTGCTTTCTAACCAGGTATACAGTCGTGAATTTAGTATAGTAGTATAGCATTTAGATATATATACTCAGAAGAGAGATTCCTCTGTAATTATCGACATTTTCAGGGTCACCTTTTTTTATATACTGGAATTATAGAGCTTTAGACCATTCCCTGGGATAGATACCTTTGTCAAAAATTGTATTGAATAGTTTTGTCAGAAACAGCTGAACACTCTTACCACCTAGCTTCAGCATTTCGGCAGAAATTTCATCAATTCCACTAGCTTTGCCTGTTTTTAGTTTATCTATGGCTTTTTTAACTTCTTCTTCCGAAAGCGCAATATTTAAATCATGTTCTGATTCGTCGAAGACATCCGTTTCAATCTGGTGGTCCCTTTCGCCTTCTTCATTGCTGTTTTGAAAAACGGTTTTGAAATGATTAAACCATTCATCAATACTAATGTCATTAATAATTCTTTGTCTTTTTGCGCATCCCATGCTTCTAAGATGCCTCCAAAATTCCGACGAATTATTAATTTCCTTGGTTAATATTTCTAATTTGTGTTTTCTAAAATCTTGTTTTTTCATCCTTAATAAGTGTTTATATACTCTTCCTTGCATCGACATATATAACTCTGGCTTCTTCAACCTTAGTTTTCATTTCTTCTTTCTGAATTGAGGGGTCCTTGCGTAATGCTCTGAAATAGTTCAATTTTCTCCTAGTTTCTTTTTTGACTTTGCGACATTCATCGTCGAACCATTCCGACCTTTTCTTCCTGTATGCACCGCTGCGTTTCAACATGCATTTGCTAGATTCTTTTAAGCATTGTACAAATGTTTCCAAGGAGCTATCTACATCGTTGTCTAAATTATTTGCTGCTTTACGTAATTTGTTTTGTATATCTCCACTCTCCCATGATTTGACAAATTCATCTTCATAATCCTTATTCCAAGCAAATCTTTCCTTCTCTGTTGTTTGAGTTGGTTGCGTATCAGGAAAGCAATCATTATCTTTTTTACTTATTTCTATTTTCAGACTAACTGGCAGATGATCCGATTCAATTATATTCTCAACATCAAAAGACATGAAATGAATAGATGAAAATAAATCAATGGATGCAAGAAAATAATCAACTGTACTTTCCCCGGAAGCTCCTATATATGTACAGTTATCATCGAAATTTGATTCACTCAATCCATTCAATATAATACAATCAAACATGTCACATAATTCAATGAGTTGGTCACCAAAATTATTTACATAACCGTCTTGTGATTTTCTTGGAAAGCTATTGTGAGCTGGGAAATTTGGATCGAAATCGTTTCTGTCATCAGAAAAAGAGTAATTTTTGTCTGCAGTTCTTGCATTCAGGTCCCCATTCAGCAACACGTAGAACTCATCATAAGTGTCATACAAGTCTGTTAAGCACTGTTCTAATAGTTCAACACCATAAGTACCCTGCTGGGTCTTCCAGAATGTTGAGTCATGTGGGGGGATATAAGAACAAATATACATTACATCTTTGTCCGTGCAAAATAAGTCTCTGCGATCTCTTTAAAACTACAACGTTTTCCTGGTCTGAAAATCCGTGAACCTCGTGTAAAATCTCTGCTTGGTCATTTAGAATATTTCCATGTTTATCAATTAATCTAGCCCTACTCTTACTTATAAAATGTCTTTTTTCTAGGTTACAGAAATAGTTCGTCACTTTTCCCCCTTCACCTATCCACCTGGACCTCGATCTTAAAAGTACCCCTTCTATTCTTTTCTCTCAAATAACCTTCAGCCTTTCCTTCTTTAACTCTATAGCTTTGATCTCTTCTTCGCCTTTTGTCTCTTTTCTTTCGAGTCGTTGCATGTCTGCTGTATTTTACGTTCCTCTTCGTTCGTGTTTTTCTTCTTCATAGTTGCGTATGAAATAGTTTTGGACCTAAGTTTCATCAATAAAAAGTCTAGAAAAAGATCATCAGAAATTGTAAATTGAAATTTGGTCAGAAGAATCGTGTGTACTGCTTATCTTGCATATGGGTTTACAGCATATTCTTGTTTGACGTTCTCAATTTCTCTGTTAATTTAGTCCACATAGCCCTTGTCCTTTAATAATGACGAGTTACATTTCCAAAAAGTATTACTCTAAATCTTTTTACCAAATCGTAGCTTTAACAAAATCATGGAGTGGTCTGTTCTATATCCACATTCATTGCCAACATAAATATGAATTACTCCACAAATAGCGCATGGGAACCATTGTAATGCTTCTTGAAGACACAACCATTTACGTCGCCCGCTCCGAGGCCTTTCGTCCGCTGGATCAGACTCGTCAGGGAGACATAGCTAATTGTGTCTGTGCTCCCCTGGCAACAAATGGAGCTATACACAGTGTATAATTGCTATAATTGTTTGCTAATCTCGCCACCAAGGGTTTTTAAAAACAGAATCCCACAGCACCCCAACGCATCCAGAAGGATGATAAAGTAGAACGAAAAGTAAGAAACATAAGAAAATGAATAAGTCGCTGAAAACCTAAAATTACTATGCAAACAGTATTAAATGTACGGCGAAATCCTTCAGCGAAGGTTTAAGGATTCACTTGAGGCCGGCAGCGAGGTCAAAAGACGTCAACAGTCACAGTGGTCAGCTCTACCGTTGAATAAATCAAGTACCCTCAGTTACGTAAGTGCTCACAGCAGCTAAGAATTGCACAGAACAGTCTTTACTTGGATCTCCTAAGAGATGCAATCTCTCACTGATTGACCGAACAATAATATGATGAATAATTTAGTAGGGGGGGGGGGGGGGGGGGGGGGAGAACAAGTGGAAGCTAACAAGTCCTCACAGGCACAGACAGACAGACAGACAGACAGAGAGTGAGAGAGAGAGAGAGAGACAGGAGACAGAGACAGACAGCAGAGAGAGAGAGAGAGAGAGAGAGAGAGAGAGAGAGAGAGAGAGACAGACAGACAGACAGACAGACAGATTCAGAAAAACCGACAAAGGCAGATTTCACATAGATCGCTTTGAACAACAGAAAACGTGAGAGAAGCGGGTGTGTCAGAGAAACAAAACAAAACAAAAAACAAAAAACAAACAAACAAACAAACAAATAAACAAACAACACCAGCAGCCTCCGCAACAATGACTTCATTTCCTCTCTCGTCACAAGACGCCCATACGTTCTACCCACGCTAAGGCGTAGCCTAGTCTCAACACACACACACACACACACACACACACACACACACACACACACACACACACACACCACACACACAAGAAAAAAGAAGAAGAAGAAGAAGAAGAAAGAAGCGGAAAGAAAAAAAGAAACGGAAAAAAAAAAAAAAAACCGAAGGGAAAAATTCTTCTCAGCAGTCGACGCCACGTTAAAATGTGACGTTTGCGCAAACCGACAGTGTTCAAGTGTTTTCCTACCAGACAAGATAAGAAAATCGGGATTGTTGAGATCTGCCAGTGTGAAGATGTCTGTCTGTGTTTCTGTCTGTCTGTTTGTCTGTCTGTCTGTCTGTCTGCCTGCCTGCTGCCTGTCTGTTTTGCATCTCTGACAGGTGTGTATTTGTTTCGTTTGTCTTTCTGTGTGAATGTTTTGTTGTGTGTTTTTTTTTTTCCATCATCTCTCCCCCAGCTTTCTTTCTCTCTCTCTCTTCGATTCTCTGGCTATCTTCCTGTCTGTATCTGTTGTCCTCTGTGTCTCTCTCTGTCTCTCTCTGTCCCTCCTCTCTCTCTCTTTCTCTCTTTGTGTCTTTGCCTCTCTCTGTTTCTGCCTCTCCTCTCCTCTCTCTCTCTCTCTCTCCATCTCCAAC
>JADBJO010005800.1:83936-91436 GCA_016801955.1 Conus betulinus
GTATGGCTAGTTCGTCTGTTCTGTCTGTATGCTCTGTATGTCTGTTGTCTGTCTGTATGCCTATGTTGTGTCCTTCCATCCAACAACCATCTTCCGTGTCCGTACCTGAAAAAACCTGATACATCTTCCACCCCCCCTTTAGCTATAGAGTCATAACAACATCCTCTCTCTATATCTCTATCTCTCTCTGTGGTCCCTTCCCCACCCATAGGCTATATCCGTTCCTTCACGCCCAACCTCTCTCTCTATCTTTCTCTCTCGATATGTCCGGCCATGCGAACAGCGCAAACAATTCCAATCCCCCCTCGTCTTCTCCGCTCTCTATGCCCTCCCTTCCCCTCACCCTCCCTGCCCCACCCTCTCTCTCTCTCTCTCTCTCGTCTTTTGCTCCAGCCTTTAGTGTCCTATGTAAAAGGCTCCAGTACAATTGAGCTATCAGTTTCATAACGAACGTCGTTAAACCTGTTTTTTTTTTTTTTTTTTTAAATCGTGCACATGCTTGTAAGTCTTTGAGACGATCAAATTTCGCTGGCTATGGGCTTTGTGGAGGTCTACCAGGCGTATGGAGTAGGCTGTCGTAGGATGTGGTCTTTGCATCTCACATTGTACACCTCTGTCTGTCTGTCTTGGTCTGTCTCGTCTCTGTCTGTCTGTCTGTCTGTCTGTCTGTCTTGTCTCGGTCTCGGTGGTCTGTTGTCTGTCTCTGTCTGTCTCTGTGGTCTGTCTCTGTCTGTCTTGTCTGTTGTCTGTCTGTCTCAGTCTCTCTCTGACTCTCTCTGTCCTGATGTGTGTGTGTGTCTCTCTCTCTGTCTCTCGTTTCCCCCAGTCTCTTTTCTCTCAGTCTCTCTCAGTTTCTCTCTCTCTTGCTCTATATTTTACTGTGTGATGGTGTGTGGTTGTGTGTGTGTGTGAGCGAGGAGCAGAGAGAGGCTGAGGTGTGGTGTGAGGAGATGTGAGAGATGGAGACGAGAGAGAGGAGAGAGGCGAGAGAGTGTGTGTGTGTGGTTGTGTGTGTGTGTGCGAGGGAGAGAGAGGAGCAACCCTTCATGCTATACACATGGAAGTCTCATCTTGCACCCTGCACGAAATCTATGATCATGTTCACCCCAGTACCCCCCCCCACCCCCTGTCAGCCTCCCCACATCCGTCACCAATCCTTCCCCCACCCCCCCCCCTCCCCCCCACACAACACACACACACAACCGACTGCCCAAAAAAAAGTAGCTTTCTGATGTTGGTGGGGAAAAAAAAAAAAAAAGCTGTGGGAGGTGGAACCTGGCAGGTGATGCAGATGGATGTTCTCACCAAACTAGCCAGGCTTTGTTAAACGATGATCGGAAATACCAGAAGGGAGGTTAATTGTTCGCAGCTCGCGTCAGCGAGAGAGTATGACCCCGCCTGTTGTCATGGGACAGATGCCGCTGATGCGCGCACGGCCAGAAGCTTTCTTGCATCATCAGTCAGCATAGTGATTCATATCAGAGAGGGAGGAGAGAGGAGAGACCGAGGAGGACGAGACGAGAGGAGAGAGAGAGCGAGAGGAGGGAGAGAAGAGGCTGAGAGAGAGAGGAGAGACGGGGGGGGGAGAGACTGAGAGAGAGAGAATGTCAAGGCATAGGCGGCGTAATTTAAAACGGACGATTGTGGTACAGGACGGTCAAATATCCCAAACAGCATCAACCTGGGTCCCTGTCAAATTAAACGATTTTTGACTCTATGTCGTCCTTTTGGTTGACTCATAAAGGAAAAAAAAGTACCTCTGTTTTACAGTTGAAAAGACAGGCCTATCTTCCCATGATTTTGTTTTTCCGGAACAGATTTATTTGCAGAAATGACGAAACAAATAACTCGGGTGTGTGTGTGTGTGTGTGTGTGTGTGTGTGGGTGTGTGTGTGTGTGGTGTTTGTGTTGGTGTGTGTGTGCGTGCGTGTGTGTGGTGTGGTGTGTGTGTGTGTGTGTGTGTGTTGGCTGTGTGTGTGTGTGTGTGTGTGTGTGTGTGTGTGTGCGTGCGTGTGTGCGTGTATGTGTTTGTGTGTGTGTGTGTATGTGAGTGTGTGGGTGTGTGGTGTGTGTGTGTGTGTGCGTGCGTGCGTGCGTGCGGTGCGTGCGTGGTGTGTGCGTGCGTTGCGTGTGTGTGTTGTGTGTGTGGTGTGTGTGTGTTGTATGTGCATTGTGTCTGTGTTTTTTCCTCACAGATAACAATAAAGTCCTCTTAACTGACAGGAAGATGTTTCACTTGAAACAGACAAAATATTTTTTGTCTGTTTACTTGTGAATGGGAAGGAGGGGTGTGGGGGGGAGGGGGGAGGGGGGGAGGGTATTTTCAAGTATGAAAATTCAATGATTTGGTAGTGTTTTAATATGGCAAGTCTTTTCTCCCTTTCCAGGTTTCCCGAAAACAACGAGTCACGGGTTTTTTCTTTTCTTCTTTTTTTTCGCTTGTTAGACCAAATAGAGGTCTTTCGTTCTTTTTATTCTTTGCCGAGACCAAGAGATGGTTTCCAGTCTCTCTCCTATCAGCAAATTCAAAACAAAGAAAGCAAAAGAAGACTATTATTTGGCCGCCAGGAGAGTAAAGCCCTGTAGGACTCTTCCAACTAATCAAGAAGAATCAAAAGACGAGAGAGAGAGAGAGGAGAGAGAGGAGAGAGAGAGACGAGAGAGAGACGAGAGAGAGGCGGAGAGAGAGAGAGGAGAGAGAGAGAGAGAGAGTAAAAAAGGTTAAAGCAGTGTGGTAAAGGTTGCCTGATACATCGCTGTCCCCTAAAGTCATTAACGTGTTTGTGTCACATGACGACGAAGGGTTTTTTTTTTTTTTTCTTAAAACGGGAAAAAAGGCAATGAATTAGCAAACTAGGACTGTGTACCTTCCGTTGCAGGTTTTTTTTTTTTTTGTATATCTCATAGCTATGTTTATTTGTCAGCTCTGTCAGGGCAATTTTGAAAACAATAGATACAACGTCGCGCATATGAACATGCGCACAGTTTTGCTATCTCTCTCTCTCCTATCTCTCTCTCTCTCTCTCACTCTCCTATCTCTCTCTCCCTCTCTCTCTCTATGTAGGTGGTGCGTGTGGTGTGCTGTGTCGTGTTGTGTGTGGTGTGTGTGTGTGTGTGTGTGTTGGAATGCGCGCGCGCGAGGTGTATGTGTGGGTGATTGTGTTTGTGTGTGGTGTGTGTGGTGGGTGTGTGTGTGTGGTGTGTGTGCGTGTTTGTGTGTGGCGCAGTGCGCGCCGCGGCTGTGCGTGAGGTGTGTGTGTTTAAAGAATGGGACGCCGAAGTTCACCGGTTTTACAACTATCTCGTCATGCTCCACAAACACGTCTTTTACTGGCGGTATTACCTTCCAGCGTCCACCTGCCTGTGTAATACCGAAAGCCTGCACGCATGGATTATGCTGCTATCTACTCCCCAACCACCCCATCCACCCCCCCATCAAATCCTGTGCTCGAGAGATGGTTCACATCTCCTCGATGTGCAAGCAGGACGACCACGGCAATGAACCTTCACACACTGTCTTGGTCACGAAATATGATCGGGTGGCGGGTTGGGGTGGGGGGGGGGGGGCTATTAGTTACGTCACTTTCTTTGTTGTGTATGAGTGGGGGGTGTCTGTCTGTCTGCTTTTTTCCTTCTCTCTCTTATCTCTCTCTCTCTTCTCTCTTCTCTCTGTGTGGGTGGGTGTGTGTGTGTGTGTGTGGTGGTTGTGTGTGTGTGCGGTGTGGTGTGCGTGTGTGCGCGCGTGTCTGTATCTCTGGCTACTGTCTCTCCCTGTCTCATGCTATCTGTGTCTCTTTCGCTATGCCTCTCGTCTGTCCGTCGGGGTCTCTGTACTGCCTGTCTGTCTGTCTCTCTTTACTCTCCGTCTTATCCCCCATACTTCAAACTCTCTCTCTCTCTCCTTCTCTCTCTCTCTCTCTCTCTCACCACCTTTCTCTTTAACCAAGTTGTCATGACTGGGTGCAGCAGGCGTGGGAAACATTGGAATGACACACTTTGCTTTCGGAATCTGTTTGGTCCTGCTCCGCCGGTTGTGGAAGTAAGTGGTGGGAAGGAAGGCTTAGGAAAACAGATTACTGTATGGTCTCTGTGGTTTGTCTGTCATCTGTCGTTATCTGTCTCTGTCGTCTCTCTCTCTTCTCTCTCGCCTCCCTACTCTCTCTCCTCTCTCTCTCTCCCATTAGGGAGACACAACCTGTATCTCAATAACGCACAGAGTACCATTTTGCTCTAACTGGTTATCGCCCCGTGTTTCAAGGACGACAGGGGGTTTCGTGTGAATTAAATCCTGACTGAATATGAATGGATCTGAAAGATGTCTTGGTCTGTCTGCTTCGGTTTTGTATGTACTGGTCTGTTTCCCCTGTGAGCAATATCTTCTCTCTCTCTCTCTCTCTATCTCTCTCTCTCTCACTCTCACTCTTTCTCTCTCCTCTCTAGGTCAGGCGTACCTCAGTCCAGTAGTTTCGAATGGAAAGGACGGGTAATCGAGTCATTAACAAGACCATTATTAAACAGTCAGCGTGACGGAGGATGCTGGCAACTCACTCAAAAATGTCTATGCTCAGCTTCAAACGACCCGAACTCCGGCCTTCGCGGTGTTCACCTCATCTACCTCCTCTCCTCCTCCCCACCTCTCTCCTCTCCTCGCGCATCAGATTCGTCGCCTACTCCTCCACCACCACTCCAGCCTCATCCTCCTCACTCTCTATCCTCCTATCTATCTTATTCTCTTTTTCTACGGCGTCGTCGTCGCTCAGTCGTCTCCCTCAGTATTCCTTCGCGTTCGTAGTAGGCGTCGTCGTTATTCTTAATTCTTCTTCTTATTTCTTTCTATCTTCTTCTTCTTCTTCTTTTCTTCTATTCTTCTTCTCCTACTCCTCCCTCCTCCTTCCTTTTTGTCATCTTTTTTTTGGGAAGCTATGCCTGTGTGGAATGTGTATTGTACGGAAAGCGCTCACAGCGAAAGCTGCAGCACCAGCTGCCGTGTACCTTAACAAATGGGGAGGCAATGCAAACATGACTGCCAGTCTAGGTAGGGCAGGTAGAGGACGTTCGATTTAATGGTTCCGGCCCTTCCCCCTCCCCATTTCTCCCACCACGCTCCGCTCCCCTCCCCTCAGCTGATAAGGGCGAAGGGAAGACTCCTCTAATGATGACCATGCCACCAAATTACAGTCCACGTCCTTCTAATGGTTAGGGGAGTTTGGAGTTGCCCAAAATACAGTTGCCACAAAATTGCACATTTTCTCCTTACACAGTCCAAGAACACGAAAAGAAGAAAAGAAAAAGGAAAGTAAAACGCTCTTGTTTCAGCTCAGGTCTGACTTGTACTTCCTCCTAGCGTTGCCCATGCCCCTGATCCGTGATATGGCCCTTTGCGGTTCGGCTGGGGGGGGGGGGGGCTCCCTAAGCAACAATGCCTTAAACTTCTCCCTAGCTTCATAGATAGACGCGTTTGCTGACTGGCGGCACGGGAACGATCGGTATTTTAATGACGCCCTCAGGCGAGCCGCTCTAGCTGTTCGCCCATAAAAATGGAGGAGGTTCACATTATCGACACACGTTGTAACCGATGTCTGCAGACGTCAGATCACACGATCCACCCTCAGCAGGCATGCCCGAGTAAGTCAAACACAACCATTCCTCGGCCACACGGATATGTTCTGACCAGCACCAGGGTTGTGACATGTTTTTCGTGTGTTAATCGGTTTCCCTGATTGGTGTAGCAGAGGAACAACAACTTTCCTTTGGGAAAGGTTGGCCTCAGTTTCACATAAAGTCCAGACACCTTGCTTTGAAAACTAACTTTGACTACACTGACTGCTGCCCTTTGTTGTTTTGTATTTTCACGGTACCGTCTACGAATTTGTCTTAGGGGCATTTGTAAAGCGCGTGGATGCTTTAAACGACAAGCGGTTTTTGCCGGATTCTATGGTTTCATTGTCTTATATGGGTTTTTTTCCCTGTGAAGAAGAGGAAGATCTACGAAGTTGGTTGAAATGGCATCGTGTTTGTCCTGTCAACCTGTTTTGTCTGGGTGGTCTAGCGAAGAATAACGACCTTCAATTGAAAAAAAAAAAAACTAGGACTGTTACTGTTGAAGCAGGGAGTATGTTGGACGCAGCTGAGATGGGACAACCAGTGCTTAGAACTCGAGAAAGGAAGAAGAAGAAAAAAGATACACCCGAAGGTTTGCAGGCTAGGGACCAGAGAGAAGAAGCAACTGTTCACCGAAAACAAACAGCTGGGAGCAATCTGCACCCCCACCCCCCCCCCACCCCCCCCCCCCCCCCCCCCCCCCCACACCCCCCCCCCCCCACCCCCCCCCCCCCCCCTCCCCTTTTTCCCCTTCTTTTCTTTCACCTTATCTTTTCCCCCCCCCCCCCCCCCCCCCCCCCTCCCCCCCCCCCCCCCCCCCCCCCCCCCCCCCCCCCCCCCCCCACCCCCCACCCCCTCCCACCCCCCACCCCACCCCCCCCCCCCCCACCCCCCCCACCCCCACCCCCCCACCCCACACCCCCCCCCCCCCCACCCCACCCCCCCCCCCCCCCCCCCCCCCCCCCCCCCCACCCCCCCCTTTTTTATTCCTTTTTCCCCATCCCCCCCCCCCCCCCCCCCCCACCCCCCCCCCCCCCACCCCCCCCCCCCCCCCCCCACCCCCCCACACCAACCCCCCACCCCCAACACCCCCCCCCCCCCCCCCCCCCAACCCCCCACCCCCCCCCACCACCCCCCCCCCCCCCCCCCCCCCACCCCAACCACCCCACCCCCCACACCCCAAACCCCTCCAACCCCCACCCCCCCCCCCACCCACCCCCCCCCCACAACACAACCCCCCCCCCAACGGTCCCACCCCACCCACCCCCCCCACACCCCCCCACCCAACCACCCACCAACTCAACACCCCCCCACCCCCCCCCCCCCCCCCCCCCCCCCCCCCCAACCCCAAGGGTTCACCCCCCCACCCCCCCCCCCCCCCCCACCCCCCCCCCACCCCCACCCCCACCCCCCCCCCACCACCCACACACACACAACAAAATTGGAAGGACTGCCGCTGTTGTTCACATAGGGTTGCAGACAAGCAGGGGACATTCGATTAGCACGTGAAGGGACATAATCACTTCCTAGCAGACCACCATTGTGAAATGGCCACCGGATGTGATACGACAGAACCCACATGGAGCGCTGCCATGAGCCTGTACCAGGCTGAATTTCCAATTCACGACTCCTTACAGAGCCCACGGGCGAAACGAAACACCGCCCATCGTCACGCAACTGCCGTGTGCCCCCCCGCAGCCTCGCCGTCGTTCCTACTGTGGAAGGAATATAACCTAGGTCCTAGCCTATGTCTATAACCCTGACCTTGACCAAACACCCTTCCCGTGGGGAAAACTTAAAAAAAAAAATACAGATCTTCTAGGGATATACCTCTGCTTGAAGTGTTGAAGAGGTGGGCTAGCAGAGTTAGGTTATCTTTTCCTTTTCACGACTTCTTAA
>JADBJO010005800.1:98936-101436 GCA_016801955.1 Conus betulinus
ATTTTGTTTGTTTGTTTGTTTGTTTTTTTCCTTAATTTTCATGTACTTCCTGAAGTGCTATCTGACTTTTTGTTTGTTTGTTGTTTGTTTTTTTTAAGCGAATTGACTACTTGTTGTTTTCTTCATTCTTCTATTTGATTTTTTTAATTGCTTCCATTGTTGGTTTGTTCATTTTACTTGTACATTCGTTTGGGAGCGAGAGAGGCTGAGAGGCAGAGAGAGAGAGAGAGAGAGAGAGAGAGAGAGAGAGAGAGAGAGAGAGAGAGAGAGAGAGAGAGAGAGAGAGAGAGAGAGAGAGACAATGACAATGACAATGGTTTATTGACAATAGTCAAAGAACCCTTGTGTCAAGGGAGTGCATGCACAATGTGCACATAGTGTTGCCAAACGCTGCCAGCAATAGAAATGCGAGTCAAAAAGAAGTGTACACACAGAAAACCGTTGAACAATACTAATAACTAGAAAATGAAGAAAAAGACCATTCATCAAACAATATTCTCACCACAATAAACCACTTATTACATAATCATGATTTACAAAAACAGCCTACATAGTAAGTTTTTTTTTGTCTCTAAATCGAACAGCTTCCGCCACAAACTTAGCAAATGAGTTTATAATGTCTACATTTTCAGAGGATAAAATATCAGAGGTTTTGAGTTTGACCGAAAAAAAAAACTTAAAGGCAGAACAATCATTTCTAAATTTATTATACTCTGGGCATCTGAAAACGAAGTCTTCAATTTCTTTTGAGCAGGGTGAACCCATCAAATCACTACTCCGTGTGCATGAACCACCTTTTTCTTGCTTTAAACCCCGAGCTTCTCGTTCGAAACCAAGCGAAAACATCTCTAAAACGCTTACAAGAAATGATGTGAGATAGTTCTCAGCTTGAAAAAAAAAAATCTTTAAATGAGACAGACAGACAGACAGACAGACAAACAGACACAGACAGAGAGACAGACAGACAGACAGAGTTTTGGAAGAATGACTCATATTTGTTGTTGTTCTTAATGTGAGCTCATGCATTTCAGCAGGCGGAAAGTCGCACTAAGTGTCATATGGGTTTCTCTGTGCACGCTGGTATCAAGCATTTCCTTTAAGATCAACACCTCTGTTACTTAAAGAGGATCGCAATTTCAGCTAGTTTAACTGTGTGTAGGTTCCCTTGGGCCAAAAAAAAGGAAAGGAAGAGTGCAGACAGAAAAGAACAAGAAAGAAAGCAAGGGAAGAAAGTGGATAAAGAAATGGTTCAAAAGAATGAAAGAATGCTCTTCTTTACTTTGCTAGTTGTATATCTTTTTTGTTCACTTACCCCTTTCCCCGTTCATGAGGGGCCATGGCCTGTGCATGAATAAACGATTCTCTCTCTCTCCGCCTCTCCTCTCTCTCTCTCTCTCTCTCCTCTCTCTCTCTCTCTCTCCCTCTCTCTCCTCTCCTCTCTCTCTCTCTCTCTCTCTCTCTCATTCGTGTAAGCACAAAGCAAAACACACGTTGTTGCGTGTTGCATAGACGTAACATTTTGTTTGTGTTCATATTTTTTATGTAATTTTCTCTTTCAGTTTTGTATGATGACCATTAAATGTAATTGTATCTATGTTGTGCTGTTCCACGTTTAGCCGCCCCCCCCTCCCCCTCCCCCCCCCAACCCCCCCCCCCCCCCCCCCCCCCCCCACACACACACACACACACACACATACACACTTTACAAAGGGTCTATCACCGTTTCCTGCGGAAACTTTCCTAGTCGCCTTTTCTTCCTGTCCCCCCTCCCCTCCTCCCCCTCCTCTCTCTCTCTCTCTCTCTCTCTCTCGGTGGTGGCATTTATCCTATTGACTTGAGAAGTTTCCCTCAGAGGTCAAAGGTCACACAGACAGTGCAAGGATGACGGCGGACTCGCTGGCATTCCTGCAACAATGGGAACCGGACAAACTCACCAGGAGTGAAAACGACAGTGATGGTGTTTGTGTATGTCAGGCTTGCTAGGTCCACCTCCACGTTAAATCCGTCCCCGGCTATAATCACTTACATGTTATCTGATTAACGTAACAGTCCCTTTGGCAGTTGCCTTTGTTCATGACATTATTTTACTGGTATGTTTCCTTTACAGATTTTTTAAAAAATTTGATTGTTTAATTCCTCTGTGCTTGTAGGTCTCTTTGGCTGTTGCCATTGATTGTTTATTTCCTCTGTGCTTGTAGGTCTCTTTGGCTGTTACCTTCGTTTATGACATGATTTTTGCTGGTATGTTCCTTTACAGGTTAAAAAAAAATTGACTGTTAACTTACTCTGTATCTGCAGGGTCTCCTTGGCTGCTGCCTTTGTATATGCATTGGCTATGGCATTATTTTGCTGGTATGTTCCTATACAGATTCCTTTTTTTCATATGATTGTTTATTTCCTTTGTGCATTTGTTTGTATCTCGACAAGATCAAACAACGGAATCGATTGAACATTGTTCTGGATTGTCTTTTCTTCCCTTTTTTTCGTTTTTTTTTTTTTC
>JADBJO010005800.1:111436-113936 GCA_016801955.1 Conus betulinus
TCGCTCAAGCTCGCGTGCATTCGTGCATGGATCCGAAATGAAATAATCAGGTCAGTGCGATCATTTGTTTCAGGACCGGGTCCTCGACTGACATCTCTTCGGCAGGCATTCTCTCCCTGTAGTGGACCAGTCAGTCAATCAGCCAGTCAGTCAGTCAGTCAGTCAGTTATCGCTGTTCACAGCGTTGAGTCTTCCGTCGATCATTCACCGTGCACCACGTCCAACAACGGGAAACGCCGTTGCCACTGAAGTGGCTGTAGTTCTGATAGCAACCGTGCTGGTTAATACGTGGAGAACGAGTCTGTCTGCTTGACAGAGAGAGAGAGAGAGAGAGAGAGAGAGAGAGAGAGAAGAGAGAGAGAGAGAGAGAGAGAGAGAGAGAGAGAAGAGAAGAAGAAGAAGAAGAAGAAGAAGAAGGAGTAGAAGAAGATGCCAAGAATTCGCATGACTGACAGAGCTAAGGATTCCTAAGGACTGAAATCTGCCGAGGATTGACACGGATTAGACACGAACAAATACCAAAGGTTCATTCATATAAGAACAGACATTGCCGAGGAGTCTGACAGAGAGAAACTAACGAGACTTTTTTTTTTTTTTTAAAAGAAGATGGAAGTTGTCAAGGCTTGACGCAGGATTAAGGTGCACGGATTGACAAACGCTGAAATTCCAAGGACAAGAAGTGAGATTTGCAAGGATTTTACGGAGACAGGAAGCATCAAGGATTATCGGACATGGAAACTGGCGAGGACTGACAAAGTGAAACTGCCTAGGATTAGCAACTTACAGTGAAACTACCTAGGATTGACATACAGTGAAATTGTGAAGGATTGGCATACAGTGAAATTGTGAAGGATTGGCATACAGTGAAACTGCCCAGGATTGACATACAGTGAAACTGCCCAGGATTGACATACAGTGAAACTGCCCAGGATTGACATACAGCGAAAGTGCCCAGGATTGACATACAGAGAATTGTGAAGGATTGGCATACAGTGAAACTGCCCAGGATTGACATACAGTAAAATTGCCCAAGATTGACATACAGCGAAAGTGCCCAGGATTGACATACAGTGAAACTGCCAAGGATTGACATACAGCGAAAAGTGCCCAGGATTGACAGACATTTAAACTGTCAAGGATTCACTGACTCATAGTGAAACTGCGAAGGATTGATTTACAGTGACACTGTCAAAAGACTGACACTGAATGAATTTGCCAACGATTGGCACAGAGTGAAGCTGACAAGGAGTGACATAGAGTGACTCTGTCCAATATTGATGTACATACCGTGGATTTGCCGAGGGTTCACGAAGGGGAAAAAGTCCACAAAAATAGAAACTGAGAGCAGCTGAAATTGTTCCAAAGTACCAACCATTTACAGAGAGAGTTTACTAAAAAAAAAAAAAAAAAAGGAAACAACCGTTTTCAGAGAGAATTTACTGAAAAGGAGACAACTCTTTACAGAGAGAAATTTACTAAAACGAGACAGAAATTTCCACTACAGGCAGTGTTACAAACATTGCCAAGGATCACAGAAACAAAACAAAACAAAAGAAACAAACAAAAACAAAAAAAAACAAACAAAAAAACAAAAAAAACAAGTTATAGGATTCACAAAGATACAGTTACCAAAGGATTCACAGACAGAGAAATCCTCAAGGATCAACACGGGATTAGAACCGATATAAGAAAAAAAAAAAAAACAAAAAAAAAAACAAAAAACAGGCCAAAGATTCACACAGGATTTAACTTTACCGAAGATTAACACACACGAGTGAGACGTCCACCGATTTTTTCTTGCCACCTTTTCTGAAAGTTACTTCAGTGTGCCCTCTAGAACTCCACCGCCGCCAAGTGTGTATGTGTATGTGTGTGTGTATGGAGTGCTAGGCTTCGCTTCAGGATTTCTGTGCGCTCGTGATCGGGAGAGTGGGAAAAAAAACAGGAATTATTGAGGCTTTCTCATTCAGCCGTCGCTCTTCGTCATCATGCCACGAGGAATGGACAACAAAGGGTGAGTTGTTGATTGTGGTGTTGGTGTTGTGCTGTTGCTGTTGCTGTTGTTGTTATTGTTGTTGTTATTGTCGTCGATGTTGTTACGGAATCTGAGTTTCAAATATAGATACTCTATAAATCAAATGAATTGTTGTTGTTGTTGTTGTTGTCCTCGTCGTCGTCGTCGTCGTTGTTTCATCGTGTTTGCTTTTTGTTGTTATTATTGCTACCTCTGTTGTTGTCCTCTTCGTCTCGATTTTCGTTGTTGTGATAATTGCTGCCATCACTGTTGTCGCCGTTGTCGTCTTCGTCAACGTCTTCGTTGTTGTTTTTATTATTTGTCGTGTTCGTTGTTGCTGTTGCTATTGTTGTTGCTGTTTCAAATATATATATATATATACATATATATATATATATATATATATATATATATATATATATATGTGTATGTGTGTGTGTATGTGTGTGTGTGTGTGTGTGTGTGTGTGTGTGTGAATGGAAAAAA
>JADBJO010005800.1:116436-117505 GCA_016801955.1 Conus betulinus
TGTGCCGCTCTGCTTGTTTCGTTGTTGGAGTGGGGTTTTCTTCGATGCACAGTTTGTCAAGGAATAACTGCCTTTTCACTGTGTGTTCTCCAAGTCGCGTTTGGCAAAGCCTGTGCTGCCGCTGTTTGAGATCCCGTTTGTGTTGTCTTACCATTAAGGCCACTACGTTCCGTCTTTCAGGATGATATCTAGATATGACACCTCTCTCTCTCTCTCCTCTCTCTCTCTCCTCTCTCTCTCTCTCTCTCTCTCTCTCTGTGTGTCTATCCTGTGTGTGTGTGTGTGTGCGTGCGTGCGTGCGTGCGTGCGTGCGTGCGTGCGTGTGCGTGTGCGTGCGCGCGCCGCGCGCGCGCGCGCGCGCGCGCGTGTGTGTGTTGTTATTGTTGTTAAGCGGCGGTGGGTGGTAGTGTTGTTTGGTTGTTGATGGTTTCCCATTAGTACTTTTTTTTTTTAGTCTGGCTCGAAACATGACATAAAAGGGTTGTCTATTTTGTTTTGCTTTGTGTGTTTTATTTGCTGATTTTGGTATTAGTCAGAAACTGACGTCTGTGTTTCTTGTTGCTGTTTTGTGGGTGGGATGACTATGGTGTGTGAGTTGCTGTGCGACTGAGTTCCTTGCAGCAAAAGTTTTGGTGCTGTCCTTTTTTTTGATACCCACATTGTTGAGGCAGCGGAAGGATGGTGGGGTTTCTGCTGGCCTTGGTTCCTGGCTTTTCTTTATTAAAAAAAGGAACAACAAAAAAAAAAAAAAAAAAACAACAACCGCGTTGCAAGAACAGGCCATGGACGGATTTCTCTATCATCTCTCTCAGTCTCTCTCCGATCGACTCTCTCTCTCTGCTCTCTCTCTCTCTCGCAGTCTCTCTCTCTCTCTCTGAGTCAATCTCGTCTATGTCTCTCTCTCTCCCTCCTCTTATATCTATCTCTCTCCCTCCCTCTCTCTCCTCCTCTCTCTCTCTGGTCAATCTCTCTCCTCTCTCTCTCTCTCTCTGTCAATCGTTCTCTCCTCTCTCTCTCTTCTCTCTGCTCTCCTCTCATTCTCTCTCTCTCTTCTTTTCTCTGTGTCAAT
>JADBJO010005800.1:125241-127741 GCA_016801955.1 Conus betulinus
CGACACATCTCTGTGCGCTAGCGCGTGCGTGTTCATTTGCTGTTGAGTGCACTGCGAGTGTCGATTGGCGGTCGTGCGATAGCTTCGTGCGCGCGCGGTTGTTGGTCTGTCTGTCTGTCCTTTGCTGTCTGTTTTCTTTGAAGGAGATGAGTGGAGGAAAGAAAAGAACAGAGATGGGGGGGAGGTGGGGGAGGGGGGGGGGGGGGGACTGGGTGGTGGTGGGCTGTGGGGGGGACGGGGAATGAAAATGGTGAACTGCCTGGCTGCAGACACGGCGAGTGCCAGTGTTAAAGGCCGGTAGTGTTGAGAGAAGGGGCGTGCCTCTTGTGTTTTTCAATTGGCCCGTTAGTTTCGCTCAACCGTGCCAACCGTACTACTGTGTGTTTTGTGGAGGGTGGAGCGTCTCAGTGACACCCATGGAGGGCCATTTCTGGGTCAGAGTGCCCATGTTGGGGTGGCTGTTATTTTTTTACAGTTCAGCTTTGCGCTTGCTTTTTTTTTTTTTGCAGTCACCACACGCAGCCTTTAGTTTACACAGTTTCGGTTTTCTGTGGTTAGTGGTCTTGCATGATGATAATGATGAGAGAATAGTCATGATAAGTTCAGTGTTGTACTTAATGTGTTGTTGATTTTATTCCACAACAACGGTAAAAAATAGAAACGTTAACAACAACAAAAACAACAGCAATCATAACAACGACACAAATAAGATAAATAAACGATCATCATCATCATCATCATCATCATCATCATCATCATCACAGCCGTGACCATGTAGTGTCGTGTTGTTGTTGCAGTGGACACCCCTGACCTCCACCTCGTCCTGGTCACCTCGTCATTCATTCATCATCATCATCATCATCATCATCATCATCATCATCCACCACCACCACCCAGCCATGACCTTGTAGTGTTGGTGGTGTTGTGTTGCAGTGGACACCCCTGACCCCCTACCTCATCCTGTACATCAAGGACTCTCCCAACGGCTGGCAGCAGACCACGGTGAAGGACAATGACGTCAGACCCATCTGGAACGAAACCTTCTCCTTCTTCTTCCTCGATTCCGAGAGCGACAACCTCCTGGGTAAGAGGGGGGAGTGGGGAGGGGGTGTGATGAAAGGTGAAAGGCGGGGTGGGGGACAATCTCGTGATGCTTTGTGTTGTACTGGTTTATGTTTGTGTTGCTTTGTGTTGTATTGTATGTGCTTTGTATTTTGGTGGTCCTGTTTTTGGTGTCATGGTGAATTGCTTGGTAATGTGCTGCGGTGAATAGCTTCGTGTCGTCGTGTTACATAATATTTCTTTGAATTGTGTTGTATCGTGTTATATTACTTCATATTGCGTTATGATGAATAGGGTGTATCGTGTTATGGTGTATTCCTTTGAATCGTGTTGCTCTCGTTTGTTTTGTATTGTGTTTTTGCTGCGTACTGTGTTACTGTACTGCTTTGTATCGTGTTATATTGTATTGCTTTGCTCGTGTGGCTTGTGCTTTGTATAGTTTTGTGTCGTGTTATGTTGCATTGTTTAGTTTAGCGTTACGTTGCATTCATTCTTTTGGGATTAGGTTGTGTTGCTTTTGTATAATGTTGCACTGCTTTGCATCGTGTAATGTGCCTTGCTGTGTGTTGTGTTCTGTTGAAATGCTTTGTGTCGTATTACTCTGTGTAGTATCATGCTTGTGTAATGTACCTTGCTGTGTGTTGTGTTATGTTGAAATGCTTTGTGTCATGTTACTCTGTGTAGTATCATGTGTGTAGTGTACCTTGCTGTGTGTTGTGTTATGTTGAAATGCTTTGTGTCGTATTACTCTGTATGTATTATCTTGCATCATGTTGTGTAGTGTACCTTGCTGTGTGTTGTGTTTATGTTGAAATGCTTTGTGTCGTGTTACTCTGTGTAGTATCATCTTGCACTGCTTTGTATTGTCTGTGTGTTTCTGTCGTATTGCTTTATATTTGTGTGCATCACGTGTGTTGGCGATGCTGCTGCTGCTGCTGTCTGCTGCTGTGTATAGTTTATATAACAGTGACGATGACGACGACAACAACAGTGCTACGATGCATGATGATGATGATGATGCTGATGATGATGATGAAAATAATGATGATAATGATAATAATAATCATAGTGATGATGATGACGAAAACAACTTTGACAAAGATAATGATGATGATGATGATGATGAAGAATGAACAAGAAGAAGAATAATAATAATAATAACATAATATCATGATGATAATAATGATAATGGTAATTATCATTATGATAATAATGATAATCATCATTAAGGATACCACACACCACCACCACCACCACCACCACCCACCACCAACATCATCATCATCATCATCATGATGGTGATCCTCCTCCTGATGATCATCATGATGATGATGATGATGATGATGATGATGATGATGAGTGATGGTTATAGTTATAGTGACGATGACGACGACACAACAACAACTTCGACAAAGATGATGATGATGATATATGATGA
>JADBJO010005800.1:138253-143253 GCA_016801955.1 Conus betulinus
CAAGGTTTTACATGCAGCTGATCTCTCAATACCAAGGTGCAATTCTGATGCATCAAACAAATATGCAGGGAATGTATGGTGGAATGCTACTTGTGAAGAAGCAAGAGAAAAAAAGATGCAGGCCTATAAAATATATTTAAAAGATAAGAAAGATCCTGACAAAATTGCTGAAAAGAACAGAGCAAAAAATCATAGTAACAGAGTAATCGAAAAAGTCAAGGAGCAATATTGGTCAAATTTCTGTGAAAATGAAATACATGACCACAAAGATCTTCAGAAAACATGGAAAAAAATTAAAAGACATGAAAAACGGGAATTAGTCTTCCTGAATATCCCATAACATTAGAAAATAATGAGTTTCCTTCAAATTTTGAAAAGGCTGAAGCGTTTGCAAATATGTTTGCAAAAAAATAGCAATAGGGAGGGCCTGACAGAAAAGCAAAAGATATACAGAGAGAAAATGGAGAATAAGGAAACGCATGAAAAAAAGTCCCAATAATAGTCACTATACAAATGCTCCCCTTACATTTCAAGAATTAAAGGATGCAATTCTCTCTATGGTTCGAAAAGAAAGTCAGTGGGACAGATGCGATTTCAATGAAATGATAAAGCATTTGCCAGCTAATTTCACAATGTTTCTGAACTTATTTTTTCAGAAATGTTGGTCTCTGAAGGGCTTCAACCATTTTTGTGGAAAAAAAATCATTGTAACCCCTATCCCTAAAGAGGGCAAGGCAAAATCAGACAAAAAATAACTACAGGCCAATTGCTCTCACTTCACATGGGGGAAAACTTATGGAAAGAATTATTCTAAAAAAAAACTTGAACATCATTGTGAAAAAAATGGTGTAATACCAATACAACAGGCGGGCTTTAGAAAGGGTAGATCTACAGTTGACCATCTTGTAAAAATTACAACACAGGTTAAACATCAGTTTGCACGTAGAAAAAAAATGTGCTTGCCACGTTTTTTGACATTAGAAAGGGCATATGACCAAGTCTGGCATTCAAAACTCCTGAATAAATTGAAGTTAATTGGTCTCTCGGGATGTATGTACAATTACTTAAAAAAACTTTTTAACTGATAGAACAATACAGACGAAGTAGGAAATGTATATTCTAATGAAAGACATATCCAGATGGGAATCCCGCAAGGAGCTGTGATAGCTCCTATCCTGTTTATTATTTTGATCCATGATCTTCCTAAATCATTATCAAAAAACTGTTGAACTAGTACAATATGCGGATGATATCTGCATATGGATGAAAGTTACTTTAAAACGTCACACACCAGTTAGATCAATCAACTATATTAAAAAGTTATATCAAAATGAACTAGATAAAATTAGTAAGTACATGACTGAAAATGGATTGGCCCTTTCAGCTGAAAAAATCGCATATGGTTCTGTTCAATACTGGCTATGATCCTGATCCTTTGCCCTCATTTCAAAAAGATGGATTGTGCCTTGAATATAAAAAAGGTGTGTAAAATTTTTAGTAGTAAATTCAACTTCTAAATTGAGCTGGAATTATCACATACAAACAATTCTAACAAAAGGTAAGAAAACATTAAACTTCTTGAAAATGGTGAGTCAACAATCCTGGGGTAAAGACAGTAAAGTATTAACACATTTAGCTACTGCGCTTGTACGATCAAAACTATCCTATGCCCAGGAGACATTTTTTTCAGCCCCAAAATATTTAATTAAAAGTTACAGAGTATCGATAGTAAAGCTTACAAGATAGCTCTTGGTGTCCCGGTTCATGCATCAATTTTAAAAACTTATATGGAGATCGGAATATTACCTTTGAAGAAAATATGAAACTTGCATCTGCAAAATATATTTTAAGAAGTCATACACTACAAAATCTTAATACCAGTGAAACTGAATTAAAATCAGAAATAAATTTTCCTAAACGGGCTCAAAAAATTGATTCTCTAAAATCGATAGCCTCATACACATCTGACTTATTTACAAAAGCAGGCACTGCACCTCAAAACGTAGCTCCTCGGGTGTCTTTTTTAGCACTATCCCGGAATGGAACTTAGTAGAGCAAAATTATGACATAGACTATACAAGTTTAAGAAAAAGTGATGGACCCTTGTTGCCAACGAATGTTAAGTCACATATAAATGAAACTTATATAAATCACCTTAAAATCTATACAGATGGTTCTGTACTAGACACAATCATTTGTCTGGTTCAGCATTCATAATTCCATCCTTAAAAATAGAGAAAGGTTACCACCTTGGAAAGAATATTTCCATATTTACTGCGGAACTTGTTGCCATTATTATGGCATTTAAACTTTTCTTCTTGATTTTCGATTTCCTGTATTTCAAATACTACTTGTGTTGATTCAAAATCAGTCCTACAAGCTCTAAAATTTTCGAACACAAGTGTGAGAGCAGAACTTATATCAGAAGTGTACCACTTAATTCATTTTTTGCATTTACGTGGTTCTTATGTCGATTTTTGTTGGGTTCCATCTCACTGTGGATTACCTGCGAATGAAAGGGTAGACAAATTAGCCAAAAAGGCTGCTATCACTGAAACTGATTTAACAAAGATATGCATTCCTTTATCCTTACATGAGAGTTATAGTCTTTTAAAAGACGCAGCCTGGAACTCTATTTCAAAGAAGGAAAAAGGCACCAAAAACAAAAAGGGGATATTATTTAACAAGATATCGGCAAATAAAACAGGTATGAAGAATCTCTACCAAGAGAGGATTTTAAAAAAGTTTGATTTTTAGATTGAGGCTTAATGCCTTTAAAACCAAATTCTGTAAACATGTGACATGTATTTGTGGCCAGCAAATCACTCCGTTCCATCTACTATTTTTGTGCGATAGAATGAAACCCTATTTACCTGCTTGGTTGTTGAACACTGAACCGTCGATGTCAGTCTTTGAAGACATCATCTCTGACGAATCGAACATTTTTGAAGTTGCTCAAGGACTGATCAAGAGCCCTGTTGGACATTTACTTTAACGTCTATGTTATTTTCTTAATCTTGGTGTTAGTTGCTTATTTAGTGTTTCTTTGAAAGTTTTTGGATCCAGTTATGTGGTGTTTTTCACTTTTTTTTTTAAATCTAGGCCTAGGCCTAATTGCATTGTACATACCTACGTACCACATGCGCACACACACACACACACACACACACACACACACACACACACACACACACACACACACACACACTTACATACTGTCTAAGATCACTGTTAGATGGATAGACGTTAAATTAAAGAACGAACGAACACACACACACACACACACACACACACACACACACACACACACACACACACACACACACACACACAGGGAGGGGATCCACAAGCCGTGGTGATCTCGTTCTGGTGCTACTGTTCTACTACCAAAACAATGTGTTTCAAGAAGGTAACCCATTCTGAGTTTCCACAACCCTTTTCAGTGCCTTAGTGTAATTAAACAAAATATGCTAAAGAAGATACACCCCACCCCCAACTGTGTTAACAAACTGCAGAATGGTTCACGTGTCGTCAAAGATAGCACGTAACAGAAGGTACTCCACCCCCACCCCCAAACTGTTTTCATTGAACGGCTGTAGTGTTTATGCATGGTCAGAGAACATGTCTATTGAAAGTGTGTACGGGGCAGACAATCTTCTTGCACAGAATGTAGTATCCTGAGCAATACGTGCTAGACAACATACAGGAGACACACCGCGTTCTCAGCAGGTCTTTGACCGGAAGTCAGGCTGAATGCTCACGTTTTGCTGTTGTCAGAACCCAAAGATAGATTTCATGGACTACGAGCTGATGCACATCCTCTGTTTTCATCTGTTAGAGGGCATTAAAGGCAATCCGACTGGTTGACATGGGCATATCGGGTCTCTAAGAGCTGCAAACTGTTTGGATATATTAGGATGCCAAAGCATGCATGACTTATGCAATTTTTTTTTTGACTCAGAGAGACAGATATGTGACAAGACAGAAAGGTGAGACATAGGCAATGATTAGAGGTAGTGATGAAGGGGACAGAGACAGGTTAAAGAAACATAATCGGGAAGAAGAGAGAGAGAGAGAGAGAGAGAGAGAGAGAGAGAGAGAGAGAGAGAGAGAGAGATTCAGATGATTTAGATTTAGATGTTTTAATCATGTATAGGCCATTCCTCACATGATGTGGAGTAACTGACCAATCATTTCACACAATGTTTTAAAAAATATATACACATGATAAGGTTCAAGACAACGTTTTACGAGATAGCAGCTAAAACGCTTTATACACGAAAATTGATCTGATGGTTCTTTCGTGTTTTATATGCTAAAAGTAAACTTAGTCGAAACAGATGAGAGAGAGAGAGAGAGAGAGAGAGAGAGAGAGAGAGAGAGAGAGAGAGAGAGAGAGAGAGAGAGAGAGTTTGGGAGAAAGAAAGTGTGAAGGAAAGTGAGGAGAGGAGAGGGATACAGAATCAACTAATGACAGGATGTATTCAAATTTCATTAATTAATCCTACACGACTTTCATTCGTTCCACGTTTCCATCAGAACACACACACACACACACACACACACACACACACACACACACACACACACACGAAATTCATAACTCAACGCCTGACTTGTGTTTGATAAAGCAGGCGTCTACAGAAGAGCCGACAGTCCTTTCGGTTAACGAAGGGGTCTTGAAATAAATGGGTATGCAAGAAATATTCTCTATTCTGCACTGCCGCCGAGTCGTTTCATTGAACACCACCGAAGTGACTTGGCAGCAGTGCAATGTCTCCTCTGGTGGGTTGCCTCTTGACGACTTGACATTGACTGTTCCCTGTGGATTGCCGGCAGCGGGACTGCGGTGGGCCGGGCTGTGGCTGTGGACGGGGGTTCGGAATGAGCGGCGTGAGTGCAGTGCCATTGAGGTAGCACAGAACAAGGGACAGCAAACAGAATAAGAAAAAAAAAAAAAGGAAAATAGAAGAAAGACAGAAAAAAATCTTTTAGTGGCA
>JADBJO010005800.1:148253-151323 GCA_016801955.1 Conus betulinus
TAAGACATTATTTACAAATTGCACGCTATGTCTTCCAGAATTAATCACTTCCAACGTTAATTCATTAATGAATAATGAGAACAAAAGAGGGCTGCAAACATCTCTTTGTTTTACCCCAGATGTACAGTATATATAATCTGTAAGAGATCCTCCACATCGCTGTCTTGCTTTTACAGAGTCATACATGCTGATAATGGACTTATACAATTTACCACGAACACCATCTTGAGCAAAATCGGCCAAAGGATTCTTCTATATACAGAATCAAGGCTTTATCAAAATCTATAGTGGCTACATATAATTCACGATTCAATCCAAACTGTTTTTCAACAAACGGCGTCAAAGTGAACATATGATCAACTGTTGAATAATTCTGTTTAAACCCTGCTTGAAATTCACCAGTTAAGTTATTTTCTTCTACCCATTCCTGAGTCTTCTATTAAGGACAGTGCTATATCATTTACTGCATATATTGCTCAAAGATATTCCTTGATAACTGTTTGAATTATTAGCATCAGTTTTTTTATACAATGGAAGGATAATTGACTCCGACCAAATTTTCTGGCAAAAGACTCCTGCCAAACAAAGCATTAAAAGAAATTCTTTAGAAAGCAAACAACCAGTTCAGATTTGCAAGCATATTTAACTATCTCTCCAATTATCCCGTCAGGACCTGCAGCTTTGCTATTTCTAAATTTTCTTAATGCCAGCAGAATTTCTTCATTTGAGATTGGATGATTTAAAGGACAGTTACCACTATCGTTGCCAGCACTTTCGCCATCACTACATGGTTGTGCTAATAAATTATCAACATCTTCATTTCTTTCAAGCAGTCCTTTAAAATGTTCAAACCAGTTCTCCAGAGTAATATTATTTAAAAAGTTGTTTCTTACCATCTCTAATCTTCTGTACGGTGTTCCAGAAATCTTTCTGAGAATTTACAGACGCTACTAATTTTCCTAACAATGCTCTGATAAAATCCCTTTCTTTCGTTTTCAAAAGTTGTTTGTATTCCCGCCTAGCATTACAATACTAAACTCGATCCGTTCAACGTTTACTACGATTTGACTTACTTAGTAATCTTTAGCGTTCTTTTTACTTTGGCGACACTCAGTGTCATACCAATCATCACATTCCCTGCGACCATTTACATTTATCCGCTTTGTCATACATTTTGCAGCATCTTTTAAACAAGAATTAAAAGTAATGATCATGTCTGTAAAGTGATCTTTATAATTTTTCATTCAAACAAGAGAGAGAGAGAGAGAGAGAGAGAGGAGAGAGAGAGAGAGAGAGAGAGAGAGAGCTTTCAACGCTTTCTCAAAATCAATAATTATAATCCTGCCATTACACACTCTTTTACTGAGCTTATTTACAGCTTATATCTAGTGCAAGGTTATAATACCAGGTACATGCTGTTTGGGAGTGTCTGGGATCAGTTTTGTGAGATATCATGCCTTCTATAGATGGTACATGACGCCTTTTTTTTAGAGCGCCTGATAACCCCGACACAGAACAATCGTCAACTGCCCCTCAGTCTGTATTAGGCTAAGTCTATATCCTGATATAAAGACATTGCATCGTCCGGCTTGATCGGTTGCTAACAGACAATTTGGGTGAGTTGCATATAGAGCAAGCTTACTAACTTTAGGAGACGGACAGGATTGTCATAATTCAATGCATGTGCAAGATCACCATATTTTGAAAAACTGACAGAGGTTTAGTTGTTTCATATAGCTCAATACAAAGAGATTTGAAAACGGTTTTGCACTGTACAGAACTGTTGAATATTGTGCCGGTTTGATAGTTTATTTAGTGCAAGCTTATTACTTTAAAAGGCTGGGTTTTAATAGTTTCATTTTGAGCAAGGCTACTAATTTAAAAAGATGGGTTTTAATAGTTTGGTATCGTGCAAGGTTACAACTTTAAAGACTGAGTTTTAATAGTTTCGTATAGAGCAAAGTTACTATTTTATGACGCTAGCTTTTGATAGTGTCGTATAGTGCAAGGCTACCACTTTAAATGGCTGGGTTTCAATTGTTTCCTATAGTGCAAGGTTACTTCTTTACAATGTTGGCGTTAATGGTTCTGTTGAGTGCAAGCTTGTCACCTTTACAAAAGACTTTTATTGACAAAAAACAAAAATAGTCAGATAAATTTAACGAATGTCGTGTAACACAAAAAGCTGTGAACATTGCCGCCAACGTTTTTCATGTTCTTTCAAAAAACCTACAATGTTCTACCATCTAGACGAAGATTCCAAATCCCAAAATTAAAAACAATAGAACTAAAAACAGTTTCATTCCCAATTCCATTAAACTCTTGAATCAAAAATGAACTTTCGGTAAGATCCGGTTCAGAAAGCTTGTTGTATATATATATATATATATATATATATATATATATATATATATATATTGCAAAGATTTGAAAAAAAAAATTTGAAGATGAGGAAAAATGGAGAGAATATACGTTTTAAATATGAAAACCCTTCACTAGCTGCATGAGGGAGCCGTCACAATTCCCTCTCGAAGGCAGATTTATATGTATTGCCTGCTCCTAGGCATTTCATCTGCTGTATCGGACTCATCAGGGAGACACGGCTGATTGAGTCTGTGCTCTTGGGCGTCAAATAGAGACAAACCACAGTCCGTATTCTGTGGGGTTCTCACCACCAAGAGTTCAAAAAAGAATCAAACAGCACCTCCAAAAGCAACCAGCGAAAGGTAGATAATAAAACAAAACGAAAGTGTGGAGAGGAAAAAAAGTTGCTGAAAAACTTTTTTTTTTAAATTATGTAAACAATATAAAATGTAGGGGACAATCTTTGAGCCTATGCTTGAGGATCCATTTAAGAATGCAAGGGAGATCACAAAGATAGGCAACAGTCTGAGTGGTCAGCTCTGCTGTTCAAAAACCCAAGCATTGTCAGCGGCTAAGAATTGTGCAGAACAACCTTTACTTGGATCTACTAAGAGATGCAATCGCTCCACTGATTGACCAAACAATAAAATGCTGAACAACTAATAAGTAGTGGGGGAAAACAAGTGCAGGTTAACAATTTTTCCAT
>JADBJO010005801.1:0-10000 GCA_016801955.1 Conus betulinus
AAGGGGTTTTTTGTTTTCTTTTTTTAATTTTAAAGATGACTTGTGAGTTGATTTTAACGTGGTGACTGCCCTGATGTGACCCTTTGCGGTTGGCTGGGCTATAGGCAATATTACCTTACCTTACACACACACACACACACACACACACACACACACACCACAATGTAACACAACACACACATGCATGCGCGTCATCATATTCACGCACGCCCCCTCCCCCCCCCCCCCACACACGCACACGCACACACACACACACACACACACACACACACACACACGTACACACACTGCAGGAGAGAGAGAGAGAGAGAGAGAGAGAGAGAGAGAGAGAGAGAGAGAGAGAGAGAGATTTCCTTTAATTTACAAAAAAAACAACCTTTTTGCTCAAATAACGTTTCCTTGTTTAAATAAAATCGTACATCATAGTCAATGGCAAGATTGTGTAGTGTCTAATTCGATCGACCATTATTTCCGCGTGTGTGTGTGTGTGTGTGTGTGTGTGTGTGTGTGTGTGTGTGTGTGTGTGTGTGTGTGTGTGTGTGTGTGTGTGTGTGTGTGTGTGTGTGTGTGTGTGTGTGCGTGCGTGCGTGCGTGCGTGTGTGCGCTCGATTGTGCGTGCGTGTATTTGTCTGTCCTTTTCAGTGAAGGTGCATGAGTATGTGAGGATCTGCATTCGTTCGTGTACATGCTTGTTCTTTTGCATGCGTGAAGAAGGACACTGATGTGTGTGCGGTCGCACGTCATGTGCGTGTTGTCTTCACATGTGCAGAACAGGAACCGAAAGCCTTTTTCATACAATTGAAAATCCCATGCCTTGTGATCTACTTCCGACAGCAAACAGGAGAGAGACACACAGACACAGACACAGAGAGAGACAGTGACAGAGAGAGAGAGAGAGAGACAGACAGACAGACAGACAGAGACAGAGAGACAGAGAGAGACAGAGAGAGAGAGAGAGAGAGAGAGAGAGAGAGAGAGAGAGAGAGTGTGTGTGTGTGTGTGTGTGTGTGTGTGTGTGTAGAGAAGGGGAAGGATACTACTTCAAAACGAGTAGTCCCGTACAGTGGCGAAGTCTGTCTCAGCGACTTCGCCTATCCCCACGGCTCCAAACATTCTTTGTCCTTCGTCTCTCTATGGTGTCAAGTTTGTACATGTCATACAGGCAATTGCCCTTCATTTTCCTTTTTGTTTTTTTTGTAGCACATTTTTTTAGAGTCATCCGACTGGGCGAGGATGGTGGTACCAAAGAGGAATGATGAAAAGCACATACCTTGTTAGGTACGACCGCAGACTTATTCCTCAAAGCATTTGCAAAATCATCTCGTTCGATTCTGAGCTGCCCCAGCTTCATGCTGAAATCATTGTCTATTCATCATGGCGACGTACACTGAGTTTGCTGTCAACTCGTGTGCTTCGTTACTGCTGCCAGGTTCCCGTTGCTACTGGTGGTACAGGCACTGACCAGTAGGAAAGTAAAATACTCCACCTGTGGTCCTAGATCCAGATTGGAGACTGTGCTGCCGAAGCTCTTTCTGAGCTTCTTGTTGTTGTGAGTCGTAGAAAGACTAATGAGACATCACTGGTCAACCTGACGCTGTGAATGGCTTGAATTGTTCATGGACGATGGTACAAAGAAAACTTTATTCGACAGACTGCAAAGCTAGAACGTTGAAAACGAAGTTGTGATCAGGGAAGGGAAAGGAAGCTCCGGAGAGACTTTTGTCAGCCAAGACTGCATTGAACTGTAACTGATCGTTAGATACGCGTTTTGTTTGGTGATGACTTGATGATTGACCTGAAGAACTCTGACAGAGTAGCAGTGTGATAATCATCTTCTGAAATCGGTGACCAGAATGTATGTGTGTTGTGTAAGTCATGGTGTGGGGCTGTGCTTCTCTGTTTTTTTTTTTTTTCTAATCTTGTCTGCGTGGAAGGAGCAATAAACTCTAGGAAGTACATTCAGATTCTGCAAAACCACCACAACCAGTCTCTTTACCAATATTTCTTACAAAGCGGGTTTCTTCTCCGAGACAACGATGCCTCCATTCAAAGTCCCGTCAAACAGTGTCACACTGTCACTCTTGCACACACGCATTCGTGACAGCATTTACTCCATACGCACACGCATTCCCTCCAGTCAACCGAAAGGTGCACTACCGAATGTTTTTTTCTTCTCCCCCTCTCCTCCGGGGAAAACACTTTACTAAATGAATCGAACGATTAATAAACAAATTCTACACATGTTTCTCTCTTTCTCTTCACGCTGAGAGATAATCAAGTTACGAATTGATATCAATTAAGTCTTACAAGATTCCTCCTCCTTGCCGAAGAAAGAATACCCACATCCTCCAAGAATATAAAGTTATGGCCTTTTGCACAACATTGGCCCAAGATCCAGACCTGGAGAATTAATCATTCATGCATTGATGATGTCATACTGCATCAGAGAAAACACTCGACCCATACTGTCATGATGTCCTGTCTGCATCAGAAAACGTCCTGATCTCTTGAACTCTCCTGTCACTGGGGAACTGATGAGAAGCTACTCCTCTACCCCGGGGTCTTCAATTGCTGGGGCTGAACTATCGGTGTGTTCCCCACACCATGGCCATCGTTATATACACTCGTCTCAGCACTTAAGAAACAGATGCCGTCGCAGCATCAGAGGAGGAATAGCTGACGGAGTGAAGGGTGAAGGGCTGAAACACGAATAAGGTTCGTGTACCCAATTCAACATATGAATTCTTTCTTTCTCTTTTCTTTAGGTTTCCCCCTGTACCTTTCCCCAGCTATCTATGGCTCACCTGGTAATGACTGGTCAGCAGTGAGGACCCCTTGACCAACGATGCATTCATGATGTCATACCTGCATCACAGAAAGCACTCGCCCCATACTGTCATGATGCCCTGTCCGCATCAGAAAACGTCCTGACCTCTTGAACTCTCCTGTCACTGGGGAACTGATGAGAACCGACTCCTCTACCCGGGGTCTTCAACTGCTGGGGCTGAACTATCGGTGTGTTCCCCATACCATGGCCATCGTTATACACTCTTCTCAGCACTTAAGAAACAGATGCCATCGCAGCATCAGAGTAGGAATAGCTGACGGGGTGAAGGGTGAAGGGCTGAAACACGAATAAGGTTCGTGTCAGTAACCTGCTTCTAATTCAACATATGAATTCTTTCTTTCTCTCTTTTTCTTTAGGTTTCCCCCTGTACCTTTCCCCAACTATCTATGGCTCACCTGGTAATGACTGGTCAGCGGTGAGGACCCCTTGACCAACGTCCTAACAGGTTCGAGTCTTTAGGCCATCTCCTGGGCTAAAACTAATTCTTTCCTCCCTCCTTCTAGTGAGTGCATACTCAGTGTTCAAAACACATGACCAGCACCTTACCAGCCCATATTAAACTATCTCTCAATGGTCACCTTCACCCAATGACCATCCTTGTTCGTTTTAATGAGTGACCCTCACAATTATTGGGGGTGCCCGCTACACTAGTCAAGCCACATGAATATTCTTCCTTTTTAGTTGTGGCATGGGGAAATGATTCATGTCACTAGACTACATGTGATGGAGCGGCACATGCCTTCATGTGAGGCTAAGACACGTGACAAACAGAATAGAGGAAATGACAGTGTTGTATTCTGATCCTGCAATAGCCAACAGTCACTGAATTCCAGGCAGGAACAAAAGATAAAAAGTCAAATACGTGGCACTGCAAAGGCAACAGACTTGCTATGTGACCTGTTAGTGGTGTGGAATGAGATGCCCATTTATTATCTTCAAAAAACGTGTTTACTTGTTTCTACACGTACACCTAGTTCTAAATCAAAAAGGCAACCTGTACATTATTATTTGTTGACCTAGAAAAGAAAACGAAACACCCGAAGGCGCTGGGGAGGACCCAGAGAAGCACTGTCTTCACCCGCCTTTTGAGCAGTCCTGTACCACCCTTGGAGGCCTGCGCTGTGTGTTGACGATGGGTACAGGCATGCGCAGGACACTCCATTAAGATATCAAGGGACATAACTGCTCCTGAACAGAGGTAAATCAGACTACAGGATGCAACTCATAACAGCCTTAAAATAGTATCCCCATGGGTGTACCAGTACCGTATTTCATGACTGCAGAGCCCACCAGCAAAAGACACCACCCTCCAGCTGCCGAGCGCACCCCACAGACCCAACCACCCTGCCCATGGACAGATGAAGACAGTGCACTCCAGACACAGCCAAGCTTTCGCCATATGGTCTTATGTGCCCTCAAGAGAGAATCCAAAGTTGTAGTCTTTTCCCACTGTCAACAGGACTTTCCCTGTGGTCAGTGGGTCTTTCCTCACCATCACTGGACCTTTCTCCAAGCTCAGCCTAGTTAAGGCAAAGAAGAAAAAGAAACACCCGAAGGTGCTGGTGAGGACCCAGAGAAGCATTGTCTTCACCCACTGGCCCACTGGCAAAAGACACCACCCTCCAGCTTCCGAGCACACCCCACAGACCCAACAACCCCTGCCCATGGACAGATGAAGACAGTTGCAGACACAGCCAAACTGTAGATTATTATTCGTTGACCTACTATTGACCTATAAGAAAAGCACCGGAGCATAAAAAGATCATGGAAAAGACTTAGTTGATCAGCTTGTAAACCTGTGTAAATGCTGACCTTTTGGAAGATTGACACAACAATCTGGTCCGAGACTGCATGTGTCCATCATACCTGTGACAAACACATGGTGACAAGGACGAAAAGAGGCCATGCAGTGAAAATAAGATCAACGCGAAGCTTTCTGCAGAATGGTCACACAGATTAACCCCCTGACTGCCAAACTGTGCTGCAAGCAGATCAGTGTGTCTAGAATTGAAGGAGAGAGTGGTGTAGTTTTTTTTTTTTTTTTTTTTCAGAAATCAAAGGTACCATTGTTCGATGTTGAGAACCTGATCTTGTCACATTGGAGAGAGAGTTAAACACAGATGGGTACCCCGTACCCCCATAACCTGATGTATCTGCCCCATCTCCTCACGTTGTACCTACCATTAGCAGTCAGTCGACTTCTTCTTGTATCATCATTCAACAAAGACAATGCTGCCAGACATATTTAGAGCACAATGAATACCTCTTGGGTCGCTTTAAAGTAATTCGGAAAAACGCCTCTCCTCTAGACACCCTCTCATTGTTCATGTAGAAATAATTGTTCATGGAAGAAGACCAAATTTTGTGTTGAATAGCAGTGACGTCTCTCAAAGGCTATTTCCAGGGTGGCGGGATTACTTTTACAACTTTTTCCTCTAAACTGATTAAAATAAAGTTGACTTTTTAAAGTGGAGCTCAAGCTTTGTTTGTCTTTCGTTCCCAAGTCATATTCTTGGAATATCATTTACCAATAGATGGTTTAGAGTAAACCAGGGCAACACAGCAGATCCATCTCAAGAACTCTCGTCTGAACTTGGTCCCTGTGAAACAGTAAAGGAGAAAGTTGACAGCGCTATTCGAGTAACATAAAAGATTGGTCACAGCATTTGCCAAACTCTGCCCAACCCACAAATTGCTGCTTTGGGTTGAATTGGTATAGCTGTAGTAATCCCAGATTAGATAGATACACACAGGCATGGTCAGAACAAAAAAAAAGCACAAGACAGGCCTAGAATCATAACTGTCGTCCTGGAGGCCGTTTTTTTCTTCGACTGGCATGGATGTGTGAGGAATTGCTGTTGGTATTCACAGTCATGGAAGTGCTGGGAAGAAGCATTGAACAAGGTCAAGGACAACATGATGTCACAGATTATGAGACAGACAGATGGGAGGAAAGAATACACTGTCAGAAGTACCCACCCCCAAACCAGGACAAAATCCTCGTACCAAAGTGACCTGAACTTGCACGTGTTGTCATCAGATGCCACCATCCCAAACAGAAAGTGGCAATGGAGAGAGAGCAGGCCACAGTCACAACAACAGCCACGACCGTCCAGGTTCTTCGCAGGGAGCACATCATCCTCATCTTGTGCGGCCATTTCACTGCCATCGTTCGCTGCACCGTCACACAGGTCAACAGCCAGGAAGACGAAGTTCCGCAGGCATAGATGAGCCACTCACACAGCTTACATATCACAATGTGCACACTGTACAGATCCACGTGAAGAAAAAATAGTACAGCCAGACGTAACAAGCCCCCGCATACAACAAAATGAAGTCGGACACAGCAAGTCCCATTAGAATGACGTGTTGTGAAGAGTTGTTGTCCTTGACGCGACGCATCACAAAGATGGTGGCAATGTTCCCAAAGCCTCCCACCAGTAACAGGCATGGCGGCCATACTTTCCAAAGGAGAATGGCGACTTGGTTCTCCAGGGACAGAGCATCCTGTGTCTGCTGTGTGTGCATGGTGATGTTCAGGGTTTCAGCATTGCTGTGTGTGGTGTGGTTCATGGTTTTCACTGTGCTGTTTTTCCTTTTCACTGATGCTTACTCTGTTGTCAAAGCGAGAGTGGTTGATCTGACTTTTTAATGCAAAAAAAAAAAAAAACGGGAATGAAAACGCTCACAAAAGTACAACTTGGTTTAGATTACTCTTTTTTTTTAAGTGTTCAAGCTTCTCATTGCTCGTAAAACTGTAAACTTTTTTTTCCCCACACAGTTCAAGTCTTTTTATTACAGACGTCGACAACTTCAATCATTTCTCTGAAACTGATTAAGACCCAAATCCTCAAAATGTAGATTGAAGATCAAGACATGTGATGAGAGTTGGAACAAAATATGAATTTCTTTTTGTTTTGTTTTGTTTTTCAGCGCTTCTTTCGTTCGTTTTACTTTGCGTGACATTCTCAATGATGATGACTGTATTTCCACTCTTACTAAAAACTGAGGATCTTCTGTCTTCATGTAGAAGATAGTAATATAGTTCTTTATGATAATAACAATAATGATAATGTTACTAATGATAATAATAATAAAAAAATAATGATAATAATGATAATAATAATATATGATAACAATAATAAGTAATAGTAGTAGTAGTGATGTAGTAGTAGTAGTATTGTTGTTCTTGTTTTTAATGTTATTATTATTATCATTATTATTATTATTGTGATTATCATTATTACTATTCTTATTATTTCTGCTGTGTTGTAGTATCATCATCATCATCATCATCATTATCACCATCATAATGTGGTGACTTCCCTCCTTAAGCAGGCTCACTGCAAGATCCAATAGTGACATGTGAAATGTGAACAAGAGATGATATGAGAGTACTTGTACATCATGTATATAATGCACATTATGTTCACGACTCTGTGAAAACTGAAGAAGAAAAAAAACAAGCAAACACAATCAACTTTAAGAATCATTTTTTTAAGCAGGCAGTCAAATCTGAAAAAAATATTGAAAATGGTATATAATACACATATAGCATAACATTTAATAGCTCAAGTGAAATAGTACATTAACTTATTAAATGATCAATGAAAAACAAACTTTAAAATAAACTGCAACACACATACAAAATTAACTAGACAGTACATATGATACTTTATGTGAATGAATGTTACCTATGTGCATGCGTTCTGATGAAGAAGAAACGTTTGTGAGGCTGGACTGCATAGTTTGTGTGTATACTGAAATAGGTATGTTTTAATGCTTTCTTGAATGCAACTTTTGGTTTGACGAAGCAGATAGTAAAAAGTAAAGAAAGAACAGGTAGGTTAGCATGCCCAGTACTCTAAACAAATGCTGTTGGTGACATCAAATCGCGTAGCAGAAATATGTCAGCACAGAGCACATAGAACACAAGACAACACTCTCTCTCTCGCACGCGCGCGCGCGCACACACACACACACACATACACACACACACACACACGCGCGCGCGCGCGCGCGCGCGCGCGCGCAGGCACGCACGCACGCACACACACACACGCACGCACGCACGCATATACCCCACACACACATACATACACACACACGCGCGCGCATCTTTAAACACGTATTCGTCCGTTTAAGTGTATGTTTTCATACGTCATTGCCTATACGTATTTATTTGTCTTTCTTTTTATATCACAAGTGTTGAAGACGGTCTATGACCGAAACGTTGAAGATTTTTTGTTCTGAATTTTTTTTTTCTACTTTAAAATCTTCTGAGCATCCTCAAAGACAATTTGTTCTTGTAACGGATTCATTGTCTAAGAAACGTTTTTTTTTGTTTTTGTTTGTTTGTTTTTTTTATACATGAATGTTTGGTTGTTTGCAGAACCATTTTTTTTCCTTTTCATTTCATTTCTTGTTTGCTTTTTTTTTATATGCTTAGAGGTGCCACCCGAAAGTTGACCTGGGGGTGAAGGGTCACCCGAAAGCACTTTACCAGGATTGCAGTCAATAGTTAAGAAGACTCAGACAGCTTTTTGCTCTTTGCTGCTGTTCTCTCGTTGAAGAGAAACATTTCCGTGGTAGAAACCAGTGATATATTGTGACACTGCGTCTAGGAAGAGTGGCACAAAGGAATTAGAAAGTATTTTGATGTTCGTTTAAACAAAGGTAAAAGTGTATCTGAAGTGGATGACATTTTGTTGTTAGCTTAAAGGCAATGTTTTCAAGTTCAAAAAAAAAAAATATGTTTATAACTGTTAACATTCCGAGAGAAAATAGAAAGAAAAAAGGAAACTAAGAAATCAATGATTTAACACGATTCCTTTTTTTCCCTTATAATTTAAGAATCGTTTACGATCCTATCATCGAGCTTGGCTAGAGAGAGAGAGAGAGAGAGAGAGAGAGAGAGAGAGAGAGAGAGAGAGAGAGAGAGAGAGAGAGAGAGAGAATACTAGTGTACGCTGTCTTCCGTATCATCCTGACAGAGGCAAGTTTCAAAATGGAGCGACTGAAGGTGGAAAACGAAGCAAAATTTTAGAAAGAGAGAGGGTTAGTTACCGCGCAAGGACATAGACAAACAAAGCACAAGACAAGTGTATTGTTCTGTGCTTTTGTTGTCTATATCCTTGGCGGTAAGTAACCCCCTCTCTTTCTAAAATCTAACACAGGCAAATTTTAGAAAGAGAGAGGGTTAGTTACCGCCATGGACATAGACAAACAAAGCACAAGACAAGTGTATTGTTCTGTGCTTTGTTTGTCTATATCCTTGGCGGTAAGTAACCCCCTCTCTTTCTAAAACCTAACACAGGCAGTCAAACACACTCTTGACATTTACGGTATGCAGTTGTCTTTCTTGCAGTACCTTTGGTGTCAAAAGGGGTTTTTTTTTTTCCCAGATAGATACATATACAGAGATCTTTGTGTCTCAGTCTCCATCGCGTGTGCACTCGTTTTAAGAGATATATATGCAAGGTAAAAGATAACAAAATTCATGAACTTTGATATGTTTGAAAAAATCAAACATATAGGGATCGCTGTAAGGACAAAAGCAAGATAGGCATTACAGGGAGAGAAAAGACAATTACATTTCAACAGGGATAATTTGTCAGTTTATAAGCGTTGGAGTCGTGTTGTTTATAGACAAGCCAAGTATTAAACTTTATGGCATATCTAGGCATTTCGTGAAGCAATGAGGATTCATTGCTGGAAAGAAACAATTTTTTTTAAAGAAAGAAAAAGTGTTGTAAATTCATCCAAGCCTAGAAGTTTTACTTAAAAGAATCACATCAGTACAGGAAATCTTAGAAGCGCCAAATACGCTGCAAACTGAAAGAGCAGCAGAACTGATGGTTTGTTTTTGTTTGTTTGTTATATTCGTTTCGTTTGGTTTGGTTTGGTTTGGTTTGGTTTGGTTGATAATTTTCCTTGAAACTCGTTCAAGATTTGGCGTTTTACTCATTATTCGAAGAGAAAATAACAATATGTCTACCGAAAAACTTAGTGGGCATGTATCATCAGAAAATGTTTGTCAACATTGGATAGTTGTGCACAGCAAATAATACGATAACAGTCACGCACCACTATTCTACAGGAAGGTTAGTTCTGTGCTTTAATTCATTTGTTCGCCAGCTTTAAATCATGCGC
>JADBJO010005801.1:17500-22500 GCA_016801955.1 Conus betulinus
TATTATTCGTTGACCTAGAAAAGAAAACGAAACACTCGAAGGTGCTGGGGAGGACCCAGAGAAGCACTGTCTTCACCCACCTTTTGAGCAGTCCTGTACCACCTTGGAGGCCTGCGCTGTGTTGACGATGGGTACAGGCACGCGCAGGAGACTCCATTAAGATATCAAGAGACATAACTGCTCCTGAACAGAGGTAAATCAGACTACAGGATGCAACTCATAACAGCCTTAAAATAGTATCCCCATGGGTGTACCAGCCCGTATTTCATGACCGCAGAGCCCACCGGCAAAAGACACCACCCTCCAGCTTCTGAGCACACCCCAAAGACCCACTACCCTTGCCCCATGGATGATGAAGACAGTGCCACTCCAGACACAGCCAAGCTTTCGCCATACGGTCTTATGTGCCCTCAAGAGAGAGAATCCAAAGTTGTAGTCTTTCCCACTGTCAACAGGACTTTCCTTGTGGTCAGTGGGTCTTTCCTCACTGTCACTGGACCTTTCTCCAGGGTCAGCCTAGTTAAGGCAAAAAGGAAAAGAAACACCCGAAGGTGCTGGGGGAGGACCCAGAGAAGCACTGTCTTCACCCGCCTTTTCAGCAGTCCCGTACCACCCTTGGAGGCCTGCGCTGTGTTGACGATGAGTACAGGCACGCGCAGGACACTCCATTAAGATATCAAGGGACATAACTGCTCCTGAGCAGAGGTAAATCAGACTACAGGATGCAACTCATAACAGCCTTAAAATAGTATCCCCATGGGTGTAACAGCCCGTATTTCATGACTGCAGAGCCCACTGTCAAAAGACACACCCCTCCAGCTTCCTAGCACACCCCACAGACCCAACCACCCCTGCCCATGGACAGATGAAGACAAGGCCAAACTGTAGATTATTATTCGTTGACCTACTATTGACCTATAAGAAAAGCATCGGAACATAAAAAAGATCATGGAAAAGGCTTAGTTGATCAGCTTGTAAATCTGTGTAAATGCTGACTTTTGGTCCGAGGCTGCATGTGTCCATCATACCTGTGACAAACACATGGTGACAAGGACGAAAAGAGGCCATGCAGTGAAAATAAGATCGACGCGAAGCTTCTGCAGAATGGTCCACAGATTAACCCCCTGACTGCCAATTGTGTTGCAAGCAGATCAGTGTGTCTAGAATTGAAGAGAGAGAGAGTGGTGTAGTTTTTTTTTTTTTTTTTTTAGAAAACCAAAGGTGCCATTGTTCGATGTTGAGAACCTAATCTCGTCACATTGAAGAGAGAGTTAAACACAGATGGGTACCCCATACCCCCATAATCTGATGTATCTTCCCCATCTCCTCACATTGTACCTACCAGTAGCAGTCAGTCGACTTCTTTTTTATCATCATTCAACGAAGACAGTGCTGCCAGACCATATTTAGAGCACAATGAGTACCTCTTGGGTCGCTTTAAAGTAATTCGGAAAAACGCCTCTCCTCTAGACACTCTTCATTGTTCATGTAGAAATAATTGTTCATGGAAGAAGACAAATTTTGTGTTGAATAGCAGTGACGTCTCAACGGCTATTTCCAGGGTGGCGGGATTACTTCTACAACTTTTTCCTCTAAACTGATTAAAATAAAGTTGACTTTTTAAAGTGGAGCTCAGCTTTGTTTGTCTTTCATTCCCACGTCAATTCTTGGAATATCATTTACCAATAGATGGTTTAGAGTAAACCAGGGCAACACAGCAGATCCATCTCAAGAACTCTCGTCTGAACTTGGTCCCTGTGAAACAGTAAAGGAGAAAGTTGACAGCGCTATTCGAGTAACATAAAAGATTGGTCACAGCATATGCCAAAACTCTGCCCAACCCACAAATTGCTGCTTTGGGTTGAATTGGTATAGCTGTAGTAATCCAGAGATTAGATAGATACCTACAGGCATGGTCAGAACAAAAAAAAGCACAAGACAGGCCTAGAATCATAACTGTCGTCCTGGAGGCCGTTTTTCTTCGACTGGCATGGATGTGTGAGGAATTGCTGGTGGTATTCACAGTCATGGAAGTGCTGGAAGAAGCATTGAACAAGGTCAAGGACAACATGATGTCACAGATTATGAGACAGACAGATGGGAGGAAAGAATACACTGTCAGAAGTACCCACGCCCAAACATGCAGGGACAAATCTTCGTACCAAATTGACCTGAAACCGCACGTGTTATCATTAGAGATCACCATCCCAAACAGAAAGTGACAATGGAGAGCGCAGGCCACAGTCACAACAACAGCCACGACCGTCCAGGTTCTCTGCAGGGAGCACATCATCCTCATCTTGTGCGGCCATTTCACTGCCATCGTTTCGCTGCACCGTCACACAGGTCAGCAGCCAGGAAGACGAAGTGCTGCAGGCATAAATGAGCCACTCACACAGCTTACATATCACCGCGTGAAAACTAAACAGATCCAGATCCACCTTGAGAAAATACACCAGCCACTGACGTAACAAGCCCGCATACAACAAAATGAAGTCAGACATAGCAAGTCCCATTAGAATGACGTGTTGTGAAGTTGTTGTCCTTGATGCGACGCATCACAAAGATGGTGGCAATGTTCCCAAAGCCACCCACCAGTAACAGGCATGGCGGCCATACTTTCCAAAGGAGAATGGCGACTTGGTTCTCCAGGGACAGAGCATCCTGTGTCTGCTGTGTGTGCATGGTGATGTTCAGGGTTTCATCATTGCTGTGTGTGGTGTGGTTCATGGTTTTGACTGTGCAAGTTCTCCTTTTCACTGATGCTTACTCTGTCGACAAAGCAAGAGTAGCTGATTTGACTCTTTTAGAATGTGAAAAAAAGCCATGAAAACACTCACAATAGTATAACTCGGTAGATTACTCTTTCATTTTCGTTTTAGTGTTCAAGCTTGTTATTGCTTATAAAGCTGTAACTTTCTCTCCCCCCTCCCCCCCCCCCCCCCCCCCCCTCCCCCCAATTCAAGTCTTTTTATGACAAATGTAGACCACTTTCAATCGTTACTGAAACTGATCCAGACCAATATCTTCAAAATGTAGACCGAAGATTCTGACATGAGATTAGAGTTGGAACAAAAGATGAGACTCTTTTTGTTTTATTTTGTTTCGTTTTTCAACACTTCTACAATATTTTTGCCTTACATTCTCAATGACAATGGCTATATTTCCCCTTTTAATTTAAGCAGAAGATCTGTCTGCATGTAGAATGTGTCAATAATGATGATGATGATGATGATGATGATAGTAGTAGTAGTAGTAGTAGTAGTAGTAGTAGCAGCAGCAGCAGCAATAAGTAGTAGTAGTCGTAGTAGTAGTAGTGTTAGTAGTAGTAGTTGTAGTACATGTAAAAGGGCAAAAGTCTGTCCCCTCTAATGGCGGACAGATTTGAAGTTGTTGTTTCCACTAGATTGTCTAGCAATATTTCAGCGTTGGTGACATGTTTGTGTTCCGAAAACCACTGACGTCATTTTTCACAAGTGTACTCTTTTGTGTGAAGTAAAGAAAATCGTTGAACTGTCGTTTGGTGCTTTTGGTTTGCTGTTAGAGCTGGCATGGCATCGGCAAACAAAAAGCTCACAGAGAGGAGACGAAAAAAAATACATTGTGTCATTGATAGACCAGGGGCTTCGGGTGTGTGAGGTGACAAATGTGCTGCACTTGAACAGGTCCGGGAAAGTTTACAAGCGCTATTGTGACAGAAAAACAGTAGAAAACAAACCTAGGGGTGGTAGGCCCACAGTGTTCACAAACAGGTGCGTGTCTGCACTGTCGAAGATCGTAAAACGGGACAGATCTGTCACAGCTCAAGGAAGTGAGCAGAAAGAAGTGGCTGCAGTACTGCAGGAGTAAACTTCACTGGACTGTGAACGATCAGTGGAAAAATGTTATTTTCTGTGATGAAATGACCATTGTGATCAAACCCAATGGACGTGTAAAACTATGGAGGAAAGTCGAAGAGAAATGGTCAGTGCTTTCTCTGTGCAGCGTCCATCTTTGCCCGAAGACTACATTGAAATTGATGGTGTGGGGGATGCATTTTGTATGACAGAGTTGGACATCTGGTGTTCGTGGAAGGCAATAAGAACAGTCAGAAGTACACTGGTGTGCTGGAAAACAACTTTCTGCCGTTTGTTGCCGACCACTACCCAAACAAACGTTGGTACCTGCAAGAAGAAAACGCCTCTGTTCACCACTCAGCTCACACCGAGACCTGGAAGCGACAGCACAGAGTTCCCGTTTTTTTTTTCTGGCCCCCCTCAAAGTCCAGATCGAAATCCGATCGAGAACGTATGGCAAGTCCTCAAGACACGTGAAAAACAAACATTCGCCGCATCAGTTTTGTCGCAGATCTGTGCACTCACCACTTGCTGGAATCAACTGACTGTTGCCTGCCTCCACTCCCTCTACGACTCTCTACCGAGACGCTGTCAGTCATCTTTTGAGTTGGAAGGGCCAGATTACAAGTACTAGCAAGTTAATTGCAGCCTAAAGGTAGGAATAATAAGTTTTCAGCAACAGGTGCCTGTAAGTAGTCAGCGCCGGAAATGCCGAAAGGGGACATACTTTTGCCCATGAGTGTAGTAGTTGTAGTTATCATTAGTATTTTTACTATTATTATCATTGCTGTTGTTGCAGTTGTGATCATCATCATCATCATCATCATCATCATCATCATCATTATCATCATGATAATGTGGTGACTTATATACCATGGTTCTGCCCTCTATAAGCAGGCTCACTGCAAGATCCAATAGAGACACGTAAAATATGAAAAAGAATAATATGAGATGACTAGTACATCATGTATGTAATGCACATTATGTTCAGACTCTGTGAAAATTGGAAAAAAAAATCAAATCTAATAATCTGACGCCAAGAGCACACACACAAGCAGCCGTCGATCCAGCGGACGAAAGGCCTCGGAGCAGGCGATACACATAGATCTGCCTTCGAGAGGGATTGCGATAGTTTCCTCATGCAGCTAGTGAAGGGTTTTCATA
>JADBJO010005801.1:27500-30000 GCA_016801955.1 Conus betulinus
AGAAAGAAGAGAGAGAGAGAGAGAGAGAGAGAGAGAGAGAGAGAGAGAGAGGAGAGAGAGAGCCAGAGAGAGAGAGAGAGAGAGAGAGAGAGAGTGTGTGTGTGTGTGTGTGTGTGTGTGTGTGTGTGTGTGTGTGTGTGTGTGTGTGCTGTGTTGTGTTAATGCTGTTCAGTGAAGATGAGGGTAAAGAAGATGGCGCTGTGGAATTCTGTCTTGGACTGAGACTGAGGGCCCTACTCAACGCTTACTTTCGTAATGTATCCCGGTGTAACAGCCCATTCTTACCCCCCCCCCCCCCCCCCCCCCCCCCCCCCCATGGTACACACCCCGGGGTAAGTCTGTAGCCTGCTTTTAATCCCCGGGGTCATTCCAGGACCAATGGTCAACTTACTGACCACACTGACACACCAATGTAAAATAGCATTGTACAAGGTACAGTGACAGGTACTCGGGAGACTATAATTAGCTGTGAGATAGTTAAAATCTCCGATTTATGTCATAATGACCAGTAGTCAGTGGCACTGACCACAAGTAATCTACATTGTACAAGGTACACAAGCACTTGGGAAACACTAATTAGCTGTTAAATAGTAAAATCTCCGATTTACGTCATAATGACCAGTGGTCAGTGGCACTGACCACTAGTCATATGCATTGTACAAGCTAAGGCACACAGGTACTCAAGAGACTGTAAATAGCTGTAAAATAGTTAAAGGAGGCGAACCAGGATGAAGCAACAACGGCACTTGGTCACAACGACACGTGGGTCACGACATTTTGTCACAACTACGTTTGATCACATTGGCACTTGATCACATTGGCATGTAGCCGTCTTTCTTTCCCACGCATGCACGGGCGTACTCACACACCTGAATATTGAGCCATGCGTGTAAGCTAGCGCGAGAAATATTAATACGTATCTGTTAGTGAACCAGGGTGAGTGTGGGGGGAGGGGGGTTGGTGAAGTAGGAGATCCATCTATTGAGAAGAGTCTAGAACTACTCTTTGCCTAAACCCAACTGACTGTATATAGGAAATAGGAGAGGGGGTGTAAATATGCCAGGCTAACACATTTTTTTTTAAAGGCGGGTGTGCGTGTTGGGAAAAGGCAGAGGAAAACCCTGGATAACCCTCTCTTGTTTGAAGGGTGGGGTGGGGTGGAGATTCCAAATAGTCTTAGATTGACCCTTTGGGAGGGGGTGGGAGGTAAATCCAGGCTAGCCCAAACTTACCCCCGTGGGGGTAGGTTCCAACTTGGGGGGGGGGGGGGGAGTAAGTTCTAGCTAGTCCTAGAATCACCCCCTGGGGTAAAAACAGGCTAGCCTAGACTTACCCCGGGGTAAGTTCTGAGGGGGGGTAAGAACGGGCTGTGTTACACCGGCGTCAGTCAGGCCCGAGAGATGCAGAGAGCTGCTGTATTTGACAGTACTCTTGGAGATATAGATGGTTGAATGTCACATCCTCAGCATGCTTTGATGGCATGTTTATACTGCAGCAAGCTACAATTCGTACAGTCAGTTGTCTGACGGACTTGGAAGCTTGTAGGTGAAGTCTGTACCTGTGAAGGAAAGGAGGCAGCCAGGGTAGTCGTGTCCCTCAGGCAGGAGACTGGGTCATGTTGTTCATTCGTTTGTAGTCGGTGTTTTCCTCCTCCTTCTTCTGTCAGTCGTCCCAGGCAGATGTCTGGGTGATGATGGTATCTTGCCTTGTTGCCTTCCCTCCAAGGCCATCTTCAGGACTACCGGGCGGTCGTCTTCGTACTGAGTGGCGACTGTCCTGTGCCGCATGAGGCCCACTCGGGAAACAGACAGGACAGCAGTTACCAAGCCGCCTTGCAAAGGATCCACGTCACGTTCCCACTTCTCCCTTCCCAAGGAGAGGGCCCTGCTGGTCTTGCAGGCCTCGGTGAAGTCGCAGAATGGCAGCGCCCTGTCGCCGAATGCCCCACAGCCTCGAGAGCCGTCCCCCGGCGATACAGACTAGACCCGTCGTCACTGTTGGTGCGAGGATGGCAGGCTGCGCCGCCCTGCGTCTGTGTGGATGAGAGAATTTAAGAAGAGGGCCTAGTGACTAATCACTTAGCAGATGTCTGACCTACGTTTTAGCCCAACGTGCTGGTCAGACCGTGAGTGCTCTACCTAACTGGTTGTGCCATTATTATCATTGTATGTATGTGTAATGAATGTACATCTGTGTGTGTGTGCGTGTGTGTGTGTGTGTGTGTGGGGGGGGGGGGGGGGGGCACGGGACCATGCTTTTTGTGCCAGTGTATGCAGTGTGCTTAATTAGTTATTTTATTGAAAGTCTTTTCATCGTGTCGATTATTTTGGACTCTAGCATCAAAAACAGCAAACCTTTGTTGATTTTTTAACATAATCAAAAAAGATATTAAAAACGGGGAAAAAAAGAAGAAGAAAGAAGAAGAAGAGAGAGAGAGAGAGAGAGAGAGAGAGAGAGAGAGAGAGAGAGAGAGAGAGAGAGAGAGAGAGAATTACAAGAA
>JADBJO010005801.1:35000-57500 GCA_016801955.1 Conus betulinus
GGTTTTTGACATGATATGAGCTGAAGTGAAAAGTTTGTAAAGGAGAGGGTTGTTACGTATTAAACAATAGTAAATGTAAAGGGATTAAGATTGAGTGATAGTAAATAAGAGGGAGGGGGAGGAATATTTTTTTTTTTATGGGCTTTTGATGCTAATATGTTCCCGTAACCCAATACCTCCTTTCCGTTATTTCTTGATACTAAGTGAGTCCCCAGTTGTTGCTGTTTCCCTTGGGATAGTACGTGGTTTCCTCTAGAACACATGGGAGACAGTTCTAATCCTACGAGAAAACTGACAAAATCCGATGACCCCATCATCCTGTCTGCTTGACGGATGGTGACTGATTCTCTCCAGGATGACAGGAAAAAAACAGGTACTATCAGGCAACTGTCCGAGTACTGACCTGTCAAATGCCCACCATGGTGCCACCCAGAAGTCTTTCACCGTGGCAATTTGTTGGAAACGAAGGACGTTGGCGAACAACTACGTCGGCGTACCGATGGAGGGGAGGAGTGAAACATTTATACAGTTTGCTGGTCAGAAGGATCGCCTACAAAATGTATGTTCGTATCCCCACGTCCTGGTGCACAGATCCACATAAAGAACAAGTGAATGTTTGGCTCAGCACTCTATCAACCGTGGGGCAAGAAGTTTGATTCGCTCTTCACGTGGGTATTTGAATTTCTGACGGAGATTTAACATTTTTCATCTGATCTTAGATTTTATGGAAGAAAGATTTTTAATGAAATTTCCGGTGTGTTTTTAGACGGTATGTTTTAAAGAGTTGTGTGAATGATTTCTTTTCCAGTGATTTGTGCGTTGACTTCAACGTGTTGACAGCCCTGATAATTATGGCCATTTTCGGTCGGCTGGGCTATAAGCAACATTACTTTGCCTTACATTCTCTCTTGTCCTCCTTGGTGCAGGGGAAAAAATCGCTGTGAAAGTCAAGTCATCATTCCACTAAAACAGCTCCTGGGGTATTGGCCTTGCTTCTAGAATGTATACAACCAAGAACTCCTCCTCCGTTCAGTTCAAGGAAAATCGTGTTCTGCCTCAAGAAGATGTCGCCACCTCCCTGCTCCCAAAACATGAGCAGGAGGAGAGCTGGACAATGACAGGTGGCTGAACAGCTGGCATACAAACCCGGGAAAGATAAGGCTGAAATACAAAACAGGCCTGGCTACAGACTATGGTTAAAAGATGAGTTTGGGGGTGGGGGGGAGGCCACCAACAGACATCATAATACATCTTTTTGCCGTATCTTGTATACAAATTTGAGTTTTTAAAAGTTCAAACGTGAAATGTGCATGTGAATTTTTCAGAAACAAATGAATTCAAATCATTGCAGCCTCTGTACGAGCTATGGACTCACCAGACCTGTGTGGCTCCTGTGGGCGATGGCAAACAGAGGGCACGAAGGTTCGAACCCGCGAAAGGCTCACACACGCCAGTGCCCAGACACAGCCATACCACAGTCGAGGCATGTGTACCGTGAACACTGCTCGCATGATCACACGTGCACACACCGTGACAGGTTTGGGTTTTTAAAAGAAACCAAAGCCTAGGCTACACAGGCCAGAAAAGTAATGAAAACTGTGAATGAAATAATTCAGCCGATGCTCGACGCGACATCAAGTGTCCAAAATTACCTACTATGACGGTCAATCCGCATACATTGTAAGTAGTGTTTTTTTCCATCTCTTGTTCCTTTTATCATTGAGATGACCCGAGCATTATTCATTAACATTTCAACGCTCTATGTCATCCCAATAGTGAAAAAAAAAAAAAAAGAAAAAGAACACTTTCATAGAAAAGAGACTGTATTTCTCGTTTGTATTTTGGTTTTGGTTTAGCTGTGTTATTTTTTAATCACTTCATTGAATCTTCAGTCAAAACATGTAGTTAGATTTCTTTCCCTGTGTCGGACTCTTAGTGCCATTTTCTGTGCCAATTAAAAAGTTGCGCACAAACACATATACACACACAAGCACACACAGACATACACATACGCACACAATCATACATGCACACACACACGCGCGTGCACGCACGCACGCACGCACGCACACGCACACACACACACACACACACACACACACACACACACCGTCGCTTTTTTCATAGAACGAACCAGTGACACAACTGTTTTATCATCGGTTCGTCGTTGTTTAAGGAAGAAATACAGATACCGCCTAGAAAAGAGGTCATCCTAACTTTTTTTTTTTTTAATGCAACATGACCTACAAGCTGAGTTACTAGGTCATGTAATAATCGTGGGTTGCTGCGGCAAATATGACTGTGTCTCGTCGTAGTTTCTTGGACTGTGTCTCATAATAATAATTTCCTGGACTGTGTCTCATGATAATTTCACTGTGTCTCATAATTTCACTGTGTCTCATAATAATTTCACTGTGTCTCATAATAATTTCTTGGTCGTCGGGATAAAGCGCAGAGGAAGACCATAACCATCAAATGTTCTGCATCCTCATGCCCAGTAAACCCCACATTGACCCAGAATTATCCTAGTCCGTAACTGTTTTCAGCGTTCACAAGAAATCTGTGGGGGGGCATTGTGCATAGATGTGTTGAGGAAGCTTGCCACTGGGGTACGTTTCGTCAAAGACGCGTTTCACATGTATGTTGCCATTTAAACACAGCGGCAGTCTCCACGCTGTTCGTAATGAAAAAAAAAAATTATCAGTACTTGATGGGAGTGGTCAGCCTTTATCACACTGTCCAACTCTGTGCACACAAGCACATTGGCTTCAGTTGACGTGATTTTTCAAAACAAGAACGTCGAAAAACGAAGGTCGCGATCAGGGAAATCAACGGAGAATTCAGGCGCCGCTAGTGTCGAGCAAGTACGCATTGGGCTGTAACTGATCCCTGGAAATACGTCTGTTTTGTTGTTGCGTATTGATTGATCTGAAGAAAACTGATCGTGAATACAGTGAATACCTCTTAAGTCGCTTTTAAAGTAATTCTGAATCACGCCTTTCCTATAACACACCCTCACATTATTCATGTAGGTAAAATTGTTCATGGAAGAACAGAAAAATCTTGTGTTGAATATCACTGTTGTCTGGAAGTCCGTTTGTAAGATGGCACAATTACTCTTACAAAGTTTTTTTCTTCTATTTTCAAAATGAAGCTCAGCTTGCTTTGTCGTCGTTTGGTCCTACTTGCATTCCCGGAGCATCATTTACGGATGGATGGTTTAGGGTGAACCTGGCCGTCACAGCTGATCCATCTCAGGAACTCTCCTCTGAACTTGGTCCCGGTAAAACAATAAAGGAGAAAGTTGACAGCGCTATTCGAGTACCATAAAAGATTGGTCACAGCGTATGCCAAAGTCTCCGCAGTCCACAGACTGCTACTTTGGGTTGAAGTGGTGTATGTGTAGTAATCCCAGATCACATAGACACACAGGGGCATGGTCAGAACAAGAAAAGTACAAGACAGGCCTAGAATCATGACTGTCGTCCTGGAGGCCGTTCTTCTTCGGCTGGCGTTGACGTCTGAGGCATCTCTGTTTGTGGCAGTGCTCATGGTCATGGAAGCGCCGGAAGTAGCTTTTGAACAGGTCAAGGACAGTATGGTGTCACAGATTAGAAGACAGACGGAGGGTAGGGTAGGAAAGAATACACTGTCAGATCGACCCACGCCCAAACGTGCATGACAAAATCCATGTACCAAACGGACCTGAAAGTGCACGTGTTGTCATCAGACATCACCATCCCCCAGAGAAAGTGACAATGGAGAGCGCAGGCCACAGTCACAACAACAGCCACGACCAGCCAGGTTCTTTGCAGGGAGCACATCATCCTCATCTTGTGCGGCCATTTCACAGCCATCGTTCGCTGCACCGTCACACCGGTCAGGAGCCAGGCCGATGAATTGCTGCCAGCATACATGAACCAAGCACACAACTTACACATTACAATGTGCACACTGTACAGATCCACTTGGAGAAAATAGACCAGCCACTGACGTAGCAAGCCAGTGTACAACAAAGTGAAGTCAGCCACGGCAAGGGCCATAAGAAAGATGTGTTGTGAAGAGTTCTTGTCCTTGATGCGACGCATCACAAAGACGGTGGCAATGTTTCCAAAGCTGCCCAGCAACAACAGACATGGTGGACATACTTTCAAGAGGAATATGGCGACTTGGCTCTCCAGGGACATAGCATCGTGTGTGGAAGAAGTGACGTTCAGTGTTTCAGCATTGCTGTATGTAGTGTGGTTCATGTTTTCATTGTGCAGTTCCCCTGTGAACTGATGCTTGCTGTGTGTCAAACCAACAGTGGCTGATTTCGATACCAATTTGAAAGAAAAAAAAGGTATTAAAATATGCAAACGAGCAGATTTCAGTTAGGTCGTTTATTCTGTAGTCTTCGAGTTCGTCATTACTCATAAAACTGTATACTGTTCCATTTTGATATTTTTCACGGTTCCTGTCTTTTGGGGGACAAACATGAACTTCTGTCAGTCGTTTTTGGAACTGATTTAAGGCCAGTATCTTCAGCTTGTAGAACGAAGATCCTGACAAGAGATGAAAGAACGAATGAAAGTAGAGAATCCCTTTTTTTTTTTTTTTTTTTTTTTTTTTTTTTTTTTTTTTTTTTTTTTTTTGCCACAATTTTGTGACGAGAGTTGGGAATGGGTCAGTGTGTCCCCTCTAGGGGAAGGCCATGGAATGTTTTCTCTGTTAGAGTTATGATAAAATTTCACCTCCACCCTTTCTCTTACTAATTATGGAAGGAGCAACTTTCCGCCACTAGTCATCGAAAGAATTTTTTTTTCTCTCAGAACAGTTAAAATACTCAATAGTTGTTCAGGGATAGTTTCCTTAGGCTTGCACTCTTAAAAATACTTGTAGCTCCAAGAGACAGACTTAGAGATAAATTCAAACATTCAATACTGATTGAAAAAAACAACAAAAACTGACTCCAGTTAGTGCACTTTCACGCATCAACTTTACTTGTTTGTCCAAGGGTGAAATATTCGAATCAATTTCACGAAGTCAGTAGGCTGAGTTTTGGTTATCACTGTTTTATCATTGAGAGAGGGAAAGTTCTGGATGTGTTGAGTTGGAGTCCTCCTCTTGAATATCAGAACTTATCTGATGTCGGAGAGGATAGTTGATGATGATAATGATAATAATGAATACTTATATAGCGCCTATTCTCGGCTAGACGCCAAGCTGTAAGCGCTTTACAATCAACACTCGTTTACACAACGGGCTGCCTACCTGGGTAGTGCCGACTGAAGAGCTACCAGCTGGCGCTTCATTCAGTCGTTTCCCGTGTCATCCAGTCAGTATCGTTCAATATCGATCACTCATTTTCCTTACTTCCTTCATTCTTTCCATTTCTCACTCAGGGTGCATGCTATGTGTAACGTGTCATCCATACCAACGGCCAAACTGGCCTACTCTTCCGAATGTTGGTGATGGGATTTTACGTGTGTGCAAGATGTTATGCGTGCGTTCACACACGGAACCTCGGTTTATAGTCTCATTCGAAGGACTGTAGTTGATCTCTCCCTAGTTGCTAGTGACTGATCCACTTCTATGTAGACCTGCTGGTCAATTGCTGGGCTGCAGTCTTTCTTCACGACCAGGCATGCCCAGGGTGGGCAGGAACCCAGGTTCTAAAACAAGCAGAATCTGGTCTGTAGTTAAGCAGCTGAGTGTCTGGCTGGTCGAGTTCTCACACTTGCCCTCTTTCTTTCAGTAAGTGTGTGAGATCTCGGCCAACAAAGGATTGAACTAGCATAAATAAATCTGCCATAGTTATCGATCTTCACTGTTGTTTAGGTTTTGAGTGGAGTTTAACAAAGGGTAGGAGACATTGATACGATGGTAAGCAGTGGAAGTCAAATAATGCTTCAATGTTTGTCTTATAAATTGGGTTGCAGTAACTTGGGATACACTTAGCCCACGTAGACAGGTGGTTTAGACTTAAGAGTCGCATACTACAGAGCATTCCGACAAAAAAAAAACAGTATTCATAACTCAACTTAACAGTCTTCACCCTAGTACAGGCATACTGCTTTTCCGATCAGAAGTTATCAGTCAGTTATTATCTTAACAGATAGTATTGAATACTGGCAAAGTCAGATTCAAACAAAGAAAAATAATCAGATGGCTAACAAAGAATCTTAGTCAAAGCATCTTAATAGTTTTTACCAAACTGAGGCAAACAAACTATTGCAAGAGAATACTCATTCATCATCTTGATAAATGTCACCAAATATTGGCATAAAGTTATGCTTTAAACCACATGGCATACATACAATCAGTGCACGGTCTCAAAATTTAGAAACATAATTTCAACTTACAGTCTGGGTGGTCAGTGAACCTAGACTGGGTCAGAGATGGTGAGATAAACGTTCAGTCTCTCTGGTTTATCCCTGTTGTCTTTGTGGCTACACTGTGTCGTCTGTAGGTGGAGGCAGTGAATGGGATGGACAGAGTTTCTTTTTTTTGTAGGCTACACTATTTATTCCGGTTCCGGTTCCAGATGACCTCGTGTCACTAAAGACAAAAAGGGGAGGGGGGGTCATTCCCACCCCACCCCACCCCCACCTCCGAGTTTGAGGCATGGTAAAGAAGATTTTTTTTTTTAATGCACTTTCTTATTCCTTGGGGTTTGAATTTAAAGTGCTCAGGCTAAGTGACAAAGCGCTGTTTAACATAATTTCGTCATTCCCGTTTTTCACGCGCGACAGTCAGCGTTTGGGTGGTAAATATGGAGGGGGGGGGGGTGAGGTTGTAGAGAAGGAGGGAGATCGTAGGCTTCTGTCTTATCTAGCAGAGAGAGAACGCGCATTCAGCTAAGGGAAGGGAGAGGAGAGGGAGTGAAGCGAGCGACGTACTTTTAAAGTGACTAATCTTTTTCCCCATAACATTGTTGCCCAAGCAGGGAGGAGAAGGGTTGGGGTGAGAGTTTTGAGAGGGTAGAGACAGAGTTGGCACAGATTTGAAACCTATACTGCCGTTTGGGAGACAAAGGGAGAGAGAAAGGGGGGGGGGGGGGGGGGGGGGGAGATGGCGTGTGTGTTTGTACAGTTTGTACAAGTGGGTGGGTGTAGGAGTGGATGGGGTGGTTGACAGTTTGTCACAATTTCTTCCTTTCCTTCACTTTTCACAATCATTGTGACAAAGGCTCTGACGATTCTCTTTGCAACTGTGGATCTTACATCTTCACGTGCAAGGTAACAATGTCATGAATATTAATACTGTTCAGAATCTATAATGATGATAACAATGATGATCATTATTGTTGTTGTTATCATTATCGTTATAATAATCATGATTATAAATAGTGTTAATCATCATCATCGTCATCGTCGTCATTATCGTCATGATTAAAATCATAACGCGGTGATTTATTTAGCACTGTTTTCCTGTGTATGAGCGGGCTCACTGTGAGTTTCAACAGAGACAAGTAAATGTAAAAAAAATAATAAAAAAAAAAAAATAAAACAAGATAGCTTGTACATCATGTACATAATGCAAATATGTTCAGTTCTACTGTTTAAAACTGAAAAAAAAAATATATAAATAAACTCTTGAGGATCGATAAACAGTCAGCAGTCAAACGTAACACAATATTGAAACGGCATGTAACACGCGTAACATAACAGCATCTTTTAAGTTGGTTGAAATAATGCATTAAGATATCAAATGATCGCTTTAAAAACGCACTGAAAAGACAACCCGCAGCCTACATTCAACACTGACTAGACAGCATATGTCTGTGAGCGAGTGTTACCTGTGTGTATGCGTCCTGATGAGACAGACAAGGAAAGGTGACGACGATGATGGGCTAGAGGGTTTGCGTTTTACAGCTGAAACAGGTCTGCTTTTAATGCTTTTTAAACGTAAAACTGTTTTAAATTGATGAGGCGAATAGATTTCTGAAGGAAATCTTAAATGACACAGATTATAGTAAACATCGAACAAGTAGGGTAAATGTCGCATGTGAAGTCAGTTACATGCCTAGGATAGGTGGTCAGCCTATACGGTTTTCCTGTATTGCTGTACAGGAAAGCTACGCTTTCGGGTCTGTACGGCCGTATACAAGTTTCAATACGGGTAAAACTGATTTGTACGCGCAAATCTTAAATCACCGAGGCAAACTGCGAGGTGAACAAATTTTCGTAGCAGACGACACGGACTCTTCGTACTGAAACGGGAACGAACTAAGTAGATGATCGGTCATGCGCAGAAAACAATTTTTTTCTATTGTTCCGGTAATCTGCGCGTGCGCGGTTCTTTCATCACCTTCCATGTGTGCATTGTTTGAATCGAGAATGGCTACGAACCCCCCCTTGCAGCTAAAAAGGCTCGAGTTGGTAGTGGGCAACACCTCAAGGAGTGAGGTGTGTGTGTGTGTGCATGTGTGTGAAGAAGTTCTGCCGGATAGGCCTGCTGAGTATTACATTTTGTTCACAGCAATTTTTGTTTATGTTTTTACGTTTTCCGTAATGTATAAGGTTTTTGGGCTCGGAATAAGGGACAAAGTACTTTTCAATGTGGGAAGTTGTAAAACGAGGAAATTTGGGTTGACACCAACGCCTAAATCCCCATCGGATGCAGCACAAAACACCACATCACCTAGCAGAATGCCAGAACAGAGCACACCAAGCAAACAAGGAGGCGTTAAAAAAACGTTGGGGGAGGACTTCCAAGTTTGCCCATATACTCTATACCTGACACATATAACATAGCAACAACAACCTGAGAAATGAACAAACACGAATTAACACTTATTCAGGAATGGCACAGCCTTCTTGATCATGAATACAGTGTCAAACATACAGTAACAAAGACAGATTACCATGGTTTGACTGGTGTATACGGAAATCGTAAGTGAGGTAGAGAATAGTAAACAGCAAATAAAAACAAGTACGTAACGTTCAGATAATGAAATCAGTTCCTTTCGCCAGTGAGGTAGAGAATAGTAAACAGCAAATAAAAACAAGTACGTAACTCTCATATAATGAAATCAGTTCCTTGCCCATAGCTCCAAACGAACGCTGCGCTAATAACACCAAATCGCCAAGCAGAAATGGCAACACAGAGCACACAGGACAAGGGGGTTTTTGGGTTTTTTTTTTTTTTTTTTTTTTTTTTTTGGTCGTGAGTCCCATTGTCTTCAGGCAATGAATAAAGAAGCATGTTTTCCAGACATCACTGTATAGGTACCCCTCCACCCTGCAGCAGCATGCTGCTGACAGACTCTGCCATTCCAGATTGCTCTGGCTCATGTCCCTTGACCATTCTTTCCAATGAAGCCTGGCTTGGCTTTCTGCTGGAACTATCACAGCCAGACCTTGTCAGTGTAGTACATTGGGTTTTGTTTTGTTTTGATTGTTGTTGCAGTTGTTGTTCGTTTACCAAGTCTGTTCTGACAACGTAACATCTGCTATAATGCTGACACAGGCTCCCAGCATGACAAAGCTTGCGCCACACATGAAACAAGGACCAAACAGTAAGAAAACTCAGTACACCCAAAACAGACCACCAGTGAATGTTGTACGATGTCTTCCACAGACTTCACAAACACCAGACATGCAAATGCACAAAACGTAACGGTTAGCAGGAGAGAGGCAATGTGGGAAAACAAATGTAGATAAAAGCGAAAGGCAAGGAAGAAACAGAAGTAGAGAGTTGAAGATAGTTCAGACACAAAGCACAAGAGCTGGGAGATGGGGGGGGGGGGGGGGATGGCATGTGGACAGGACTGGAAAGAGGGAGAGGGGTTAAGAAGTGAGCTGGCTCTCTCCAGCCACGACGAAGGCGCGACAGAGCGTTGGTGTGTGACGGCAATGTGGACGAGATTAATACGTATACAGAACGAACTTACTTCCATGTGGGGGTAGACAGGATCGGTCGTCTATAATGACCAAACAAAATCTAACCCCAGTTGGGTTGCACCACACTACAGAAGAGAGAGGGACAAAACGTAAGAACTTATTAGGGCGGTTGGGGGTGGGGTGGGAGGATTCAGATGCAGCTGATACTGAAGCAGCTGCAAAGCTTCCATTATTAATAAAACAAAAGGGGGGAGGGGCTGAGGAGAGGCTGGGAGGGGTAAAAGGATGAGTGAGAGAGAGAGAGAGAGAGAGATGCTCTTCTCTCTAAAAATCTGATCACATGCTATTGTCAGAAAATGGAAACAAACATACGTAATTGTTTACGGAAGAAGGGGTGTTCAGATGTGGCTGGGTTTTTGGGTTTTTTAACGTTTTAGCGCATACTCGCTCTCTCCTGATGAAATTATTGTCCGAGCATACACTAGAAATTGTATGTGTGTGTACTATGGGATGCATTTCTGGCTTAGTGTAAAGGTATGTGTGCGTGTGTTCTTGTGTGTGCATCAGTGTGTGCATGTGTGTATAATAGTGTGTGTGTGTGTGAGTGTGGCTGTGAGTGTGCACTGTGTGTGTGTGCGCGCGCCCGCGCGCGCGTACACCTTCATTAGTGCTTGCATGTATAAATGTGACGAGTAGGCCTATGAATAGATATGGTTGAAAGGGGATGTAAAAGGCCTACGTAGTGTGCGAAAACCTGTGGCATAAAATACATGCGAGACAGGCACTTTATTGTTTGGGATCCTGGAACCTTTAGTGTGTTGGAATAAACTTCACCACGAATACAGAAAACGTCTGTAGTATTTACTATGAAGATAAGCTAATGGCAATGAAAAAAAAATTCTTAGGGTATGGAAAAAAAAGACAACTGACACCATTCGGCAAAATCACTGTATTGAAGTCTCTAGTAATCTCGAAAATAACTCATTTGCTAATCAATTTACCAGATCCACCAGACACATTTATTCAAGAAATTGATAACATTTTCTATGATTTTTTTGTGGGATGGTAAAAGGAGCAAAATTAAGAAATCAGTAATCTGCCAGTCATATAAAAACAGGTGGACTCAAAATGGTGGATATAAGATCTTTCATATCCTCTATGAAGATGAGCTGGTTAAGGAGACTAAAACTGGATTCTGACCAGATACAGTGGACCTGTAACATGTACCCAGAGCTTGCAACTTTGGAAAGCTATGGTAGTAAGCTTGCAAATGTTCTAATGGAAATAATTGATCATGCATTCTGGAAAGATGTGCTTTGACATTGTAGAAAGCTATGTCTTATTTTGTTGTCCTTTAAATACAAATGAATTTTTGGTAGAATGCATTCATTATAATGTCAGTACTCTTAGAGAGAGGAAGACAGCGTTTTAAAAAGAATGATGTGAGGGGTCTGTCTTCAAGGTCAAACAATTGGTTGATGTCAGTGGTCAGTATGTTAACTTTAGAGACTTCAAAAATCTATTTCCATCAAAACTGAGAACCGATTTTCTATATACTTACTAGTATAATAGATGCAGTCAAATGGTACCAGACCAAACTGAGTATTATCCTGACAGATCGAGATAACGAGCAGAAGCCAAAAGTTTGGTCCTGCATTGGAAAAGGAAATAAGCATGTTCAATCAGTGATGATAAAGTCTGAAATAGTTCCCACTGCAGTTGAGAGATGGTCTGAAACATACAATGACAATATGAACTGGGATGAAATATTTAGTTCTTTTTTTTCTACTACTACTACAGATGTACAGTTAAGGTGGTTCCAGATGAGACTGCTGCATAGACTTCTGCCAACGGAGGAATATTTGTATACAAGAAAGTTGATTGACTTTCCAGTTTGTAACCTGTGCGGTCGAGAAACTCAGACAGTTGAACATCTTTTCTGGGACTATGATTCTTTCTGGCAGGATCTTTTGAGACGGTTGCATAACAAATGCCCACACTGTGAACAGTTTTCTTTTTTGAGAAACGTTTGATTCTGTTCGGCGTACCGGAGCAACAAACTACAGATAAAACAATGGGTTTGTGGATTTTGCTGGCTAAGTTCTATATTTATAAATGCAAGTTAAGAAATTCACAGCCGAGAACTCTGGTATTCTTAAAATTTGTAAAATCTAGATATGACCTGGAGCGATATGTACTGATTCTAAAAGGTAATATTGAAAACAATGTGGAAATTGGCCTTAAGAAATATTGGTTGATTTATCTTCCACTATCACCAACTTAAGATTACTTTTCTTTTGACTCGACGTGTGATTGTGCTTACCGTGTGAGGTGTGTGTGTGTGTGTGTGTGTGTGTGTGTGTGCGCGCGCGCGCGCGCGCGCGCGCGTGCGTGCGTGCGTGCGTGCGTGCGTGCGTGCGTGTGTGTGTGTGTGTGTGTGTGTGTTTCATATTCCCATCGTCAGGTACTGGAGCATGTTTAAGCCTTCTATTATTATTATTATTATGAATACTTACATAGCGCCTACCCTCGGCTAGAGACCAAGCTCTAAGCGCTTTACAGTCCACTCTCTTAACACAACGAGCTGCCTACCGGGGTAGTGCCGACTGAAGAGCTGCCAGCTGGCGCTTCATTCAGTCGTTTCCCGCGTCATCCAGTCAATATTATTCAATCTCGTTCACTCAGTTTCCTTACTTCCTTTCATTCTTTCCATTTCTCACGCAGGGTGCATGCTATGTGTAACGTGTCATCGATACCAACGGCCCAACTGGCCTTCTCTTCCGAAAGTTGCTGATGGGACTTGTGTGTGTAAGATGTTATGTGTGCGTTCACACACGGAACCGCGGTTTATAGTCTCATTCGAAGGACTGCATAATGCATGTTATACATGACCCTCTTTGATGTTGAAGGTTTTTAGTGACCTGATTTCAGTCACAGAATTCCTTTGAGCTTCACGTGCGCTGCTTTGCTGCCGTGTAAGTGGTTGCACCAGGCAGCTGAGTTGTGCGCGGAGAAGACCCTGTTGACTGTCTGTGTTTCCTTGCAAGGAAGACGTGTTTTTTTTCCTAAATCAGTTATTATGTATAAAGTAAATTTTCTTTTCCTTTCTTGGTTTAAACGAATTTGTTCAAGAAGTACACACAAAAAACGGCAACAACATATAAGACGAGTACAACAAGCAAAATGCTTATACACGGTACTCACTGAATATAAAAACAATGGATTGGGCTGCAAAAATGTGAACATGAACGTTTGCACGTTTTCCCTTTCTTCCCTCTGTACACTCAAATGTCACTCTAATAACTTCATATCCACATTTATCATTCGAAGAGGTTTCGCCGTGTCCCCAGAAACGGATTTTGTTAAACAAATCGTAAACAAATGTTAGCGAACCGCCAAAAAATAAAATAAAATAAAAAGAAACGTGGACAAACGAATCACAAGACAAAACACGACGCGTTTCGACCTTTCAAGCCTTCTTCAGGGGGAGAGACAAAACAATAGAACAACGAAAATGAACGAGCAGTCACTTATCTTCAGTCACCTAAGTGATTGCTTGTTCATTTTTGTTGTCCTAATTGCCTTATATCTTGCCTGAAGAAGACCTAAGGGGTCGAAACGCGTCATGTTTTGTCTTGTGATTTGTTTGCCTACGGTTTTTTCCTTTTTTTTTTTTTTTTTTTTTTTTTTTTTTTTAGTTGTTGTTGTTTTGGCGGTTCGCTAAAATTTCATTTAAGACTTGTTTAAATTTCCGCCTGCAGTCGTCTCACTTTGCAACTTGATTTTGTTTAATTGATTGGGAAATGAAATTTTGTTTTATCGTACGTTGTTGAAACGTTCGGTCTCCTGACTGGCACTGTGCAACATGTTCTGTGCGGTGTGGTTATAAAAGGTAACAGACTCATTTACATCGTGCGGAGTAAGTGGTGTACTGCTGTAAAGGTACCAGACACATTTTCATTGCGCGGTAGTAGGTGTTGTACTATTATAAAGGTACTGGACACATTTTCATTGTGCGGTTGTAGGTGTTGTACTATTATAAAGGTACCGGACACATTTTCATTGTGCGGTTGTAGGTGTTGTACTATTATAAAGGTACTGGACACCTTTTCATTGTGGGATTGTAGGTGTTGCACTATTATAAAGGTAACGGACACATTTTCATTGTGCGATTGTAGGTGTTGTACTATTATAAAGGTAACGGACACATTTTCATTGTGCGATTGTAGGTGTGTACTATTATAAAGGTAACGGACACATTTACATTGTGCGATTGTAGGTGTTGTACTATCATAAAGGTAACGGGCACATTTTCATTGTGCGGGTAGTAGGTGTGTTGTACTATTATAAAGGCACCGGACACATTTGCACTGTGCGGTTGTAGGTGTTGTACTATCATAAAGTACCGGACACTTTTACATTGTGCGGTTGTAGGTGTTGTACTATTATAAAGGTACCGGACACAATTTTCATTGTGCGATTGTAGGTGTGGTACTGTTATGAAGGTACCGGACACATTTTCATTGTGCGGTAGTAGGTGTTGTGCTATTATTAAGGTAACGAACACATTTTGTTCGTGCAGATTAAGGTATCGTACTATTATGAAGGTAACGGAGTCACTTGCGTCCAGCAGTTCAGGAGCTGTGCTGTCGTAAAGGTAACGGCCTCATTAATGTTGTGCGGAGTCGGTGTTGTACTGTTATAAACGTAACGAGCTCCTAGGAGTACCTCCGTACGGAGTGTGTATATGTCTCCCTGATGAGTCCGATCCAGCGGACGAAAGGCCTAGGAAGCAGGCAACGTGAGTTGATCTGTCTTCAGGAAGGATTGCCATAGTTCCCGTATGCTGCTGGTGAAGGGTTTAACAACATTTATATCATATTTCTTCATCTTTTGTTCTCATTTTCTTTTTCTACCTCCTCCCTCCCTCCCCACCCACCCCCACCGCCCACCCACCTCCCTCCCCACCCCCACATGATAAGAAAAAATAACAGGCTGATATGTTCACGTTTATAAAGTTTTAATGACTTCACCGTGCAGGCGAGAGTGAAATATTAACTCTTGGACATATTATGGTCCATAGTCATTTGAAATTAAAGAAATTGAAACTAACATGGTGGTTGAAGTAACAGGAGGAGTTTTGTTTGGTTAGTTGTGTGTATGTGCGTGTGTGTGTGTGTGAGCGTGTGTGTGTGTGTGTGTGTGTGTGTGTGTGTGTGTGTGTGTGTGTGTGTGTGTGTGTGTGCGTGTGTGTGTGCGCGTGTGTGTGTGTGTGTGTGTGTGTGTGTGTGTGTGTGTGTGTGTGTGTGTGTGTGTGTGTGTGTGTGTGTGTGTGTGTGTGTGTGTGTGTGTGTGTGTGTGTGTGTGTGTGTGTTTTTGTTTGTTTTTGCAATATTTCTGTACGTATATTTGTTGGCAGAACTGTTGTTGTGAAGACTTTTGTTCTCGAAAAAGCTTATACAGACAGGGGGTTCTTGCAGGTCCACCTTTTAAACGAACAATCCTAGCATGCGTTTGAATCTATCTTGGATATGAAAAAAAAAAATATATATATATCAACGCAGATTGTTTTCAAAGCCGTCTTATGAAAACCGATGAGATATCTTGGAATTTCTATCAGAATCCACATAATTCATAACTACGTTTGCTTTTGCAGACAGCCTAACCAAGTTTCACCAGCAGTTATATTTCAGCGAACTGTTGCAAAAAAAAAAAAAAAAAAAAAAAAAAGAATGACATCTATTAACGCATTGTAGCATATTCCTTATGCAAGGGGCCTTTTGTAAAACAACAGGCCTAATCAGTCGCGTATCGATTGCAACAAACTCAGAAAGGCTTTTTTGGGCCTGTCAGTCAATCTAACGGTAATTTCGGAATACCTGCACGCTTCGTCAACGTCAACAAAGTATACTGTACGTTTGTGCGTACGAGTGCGTGGTGTGTGTGTGTGTGTGTGTGTGTGTGTGTGTGTGTGTGTGTCTGTCTGTCTGTCTGTCTGTCTGTGTTTGTCTCTGTCTGTCTGTCTGTCTGTCTGTCTATCTGTGTGTCTGTGTCTCTGTATGTCTGTTTGTCTGTCTCTCTGTCTGTCTGTGCGTCTGTGTCCGTGTGTCTGTCTCCCTTTCTGTCTGTGTGTGTGTTTGTCTGTGTGTATCCGTCTGTGTGTACGCGTGTCTGTGTATGTGTCTTTTCGTGTGAGTATATGTGTGAATTTCTGTGCGTTTGTGCTTGAGGATGCGAGTGTCTCTTTTTCTGTGTGTGTGTGTGTGTGTGTGTGCGCGCGCGCGCGCGCGTGTGCGTGTGTGTGAGAGAAAGAGAGAGAGACCTTTGTGTGTGGGTATGTGTGTCTCTTTGTCTGTCTGCCTATCTGTGTAAGTGTGTATATGTGTGCATGAGAGAGACAGACAAACAGACAGACGAGAGACAAAGAGAGAAACACGCGTGCGTGCCCACACACTTACGAACACACACACACACACACACACACACACACACACACACACACACACACACACACACACACACAAGCACGAAAAACACACATACACTCGCGCGCGCGCTCGCGCGCACGCACGCATACACCCACGCACGCACGTAAGCACAAACACACACTACAACGCAAGACAACACACACACACACACACACACACACACACACACACACACACATGAACACGCGTGACCAGACTAACGCATGTACGCGCACGCGCACTCACTCACGCACACACACACACACACACACACACACACACACACACACACACACACACACACACACACACAGATGTCCTTCAAATTTGAAAGAAAAAAACTTTTCTCTCAAACATGTTTCCTTGTTTTATCAGAATTGTACATGAAAAGACAATGGCGATATTGTGTGCAGTTTAATTTGATCGACAATCATTTGCCTGCGCGTGCGCGCACGCTCGCGCGCGCGTGTGTGTGTATGTGTATGTGTGTTAGTGCATATACATACATATATGTACCTCTTAGGTCTTCTTCAGGCAAGATCCAAAACACTCGGGACAACGAAAATGGACGAGCAATCACTGATCTTCGTCCGCTTCAGCACAAGACAGGCGTTGAAGCGGATGAAGGTAAGTGATTGCTCGTTCAGTTTCGTTGTCCTGAGTGTTTTTGTGTCTACCTGAAGAAGACTTAAGAGGTCGAAACGCGCCGTGTTTTGTCTTGTTGATTCGTTTGTCTACGTGTTTTGGCGGTGCGCTATCACAAACATTAGAATTTGTCTAGTAGGAAATTTAAAGTCTTTAGCTGTAGTAGTAGATTCAATAATCAATCTTCATATCATCATTTCACTGGTTCAAACACGTAGACGCATCTTTCAGCTCCGACAATATCCATAGATCACCCTCTTTATTCACTCTATCAAATCGCATTCTTCAAATCCCCAAGCACCAATTATTCATAGTTATGACATCGAATGATCCTGGCCTACGTAGCCAGCTAGTCAACAGCTATGGACTTTTCTAGAAAGTTTTAAGCATCATGACATAGTGTGATGAATCAAAATGCACGGAACTTTCTAGAATGTTCGGGAAGTGTGAATTTATGTAGCCATTGAAACTGCTCGGAACATTCAAGGAAAATTGGAGAAAATGACGTAGTTTAACGAATGAAAATGCAGGGAACACTCTGGCCAACACTCTCTGGAAGCTTCTTGTGCATCGAGCGAGATGTCCAAATTTACTACGTCACCTTACGAAATCTCTCAGACTCGTTGACAGAGGATGGAGTGATGCTAGCAAACTGGCTGAGGACTGTGCACAGTGGACCTCCTTGACTGCCTCATGCGTCGCAAGACGCGGGAGCATCTACGTAAGTAAGTGTACAAAAACGTCATCTGTTAAATTAACATAACATGGAACTTTCCACAATATGACGAAAATTGGATGTTTGTAGTTAAGTGATGATGAACTATTTCCTGGGAAAAGAGGTATTCGTGCCGTTTTTTGTTTTTTTTGTTTTTTTTTTTTTGTTTGTTTTGTTTTTTTTCCTTGAAGGAGAATGTTTTCATCGGAGTGGGAAAAAAATCGGGTTAAATCTTTTCTTTTTATGACCTTTTGCTGCTACTACGCTTCTATAACCCATAATAACTGTTTTCGATTATTTCGTAATTATAGATGATTTCTCAGTTGTCGCTTGTTTTCCTCGGGGTAGCACGTGGTTTCCTCAAGAACACATGGGAGACAATCACAATCCAACGAGAAACCCGTGACAACATCCGATGACCCCATTGCCCCTGTCAGCTTGAAGTATGGTGACTTCTTCTCTCCAGGATGACAGGGGAGGGGGGGGGGGGGGGGGGGGGGGGGACAGTCGATGGTTCCCATTCTTCGTATTATTGCTTCTCTGTTGCTTTCTAACTGGTCTACCAAATTATGCAAAGGTCAGAGGATGTTGACTAAAAAAAGAGCTGGCTGACCGACTCAGTTTGCAGTCGTAGTAGCTGTTGTAGCCTAGTACTGGTAGTAGTAGTAGTAGTAGTAGTAGAGAGGGGGGAGAGAGAGAAATACAAAGACGGACGGAGAGACTGCGAGGCAGACAGATCGAGCATGCAAGAGCTTGTGTTATGACATCTGCTTACGACAAATGCATGTATAGAGGGTCTCGATCGAGACTGTGTCGTGTTTCTTTCCTTTTTACTTTCCATGCTTCGTGTGTGTGTGTGGTGCGCATGTGCATTGGTGCACGTGTAACATGTGCATACTCACAATTGTATTTGCGCAGAGGAGGAGAAGGTAGGAGGGAGGAAGGGAAGAGGGCTTATGCAGATGTGTGTGTGTGTGTGTGTGTGTGTGATACAAACTTCAGTGGAAGTTAATCATTGTCATGCACCCCGGGAAAAATGTGATTTTCCCTTTTTGTGCACTTTAAACCAGCAGACGTGCTCTGCAGGTACCTGATATGTTTTTCAGGAGAACTTGAACTGGAGTGATTGAAAACTCACCTTTACAGCGTGCGTACTCCTCGGTGATCAGTTTTTGGAATAATGATTCGAACTCTTGGGGGAAAAAAAAACTGCCTGTCACTTTGGCGGAAGCAGTGCAGTGGACAAGGAGAGAGAGAGAGAGAGAGAGAGAGAGAGAGAGAGAGAGAGTGCAAATGCGAAAGCGAATGCTAAAGTTAATTCATGGATTCACATTCAGAAAACATATTTCACTGTAACATTTACGTTAAAGAAAATGCTTACCATGTTCAAACATCTGGCACAATAAAATGTATTTTACACGGACAGGCTAAGACGTTGCAGTATCTATTATTTTCTGAGCCTTATACACATATTTTGCTAGACTGGATACTTTCGTTGCATGATGACAAAAAAACAAAGTCAATTTGAATTTACATGGGTCATTGTAATCTTCACCTTTCACCTTCACCTATGCCTTGACATCGTCTGTTGTGTTTGGGGCAGCCCTGATGATTTGGCGGCCACTCTTCTCCATCCGTCCCTGTCCTCCACCGTCCTCATTGAAATACTTTGGCTTCATGGGAATTTTTCTGGTATCACCTAGACATGGACAACAGAATGAGAAATGAACTTCATCTTGTTTAGCAAAGAGACGGGAGAGAGAGAGAGAGAGAGAGAGAGAGAGAGAGAGAGAGAGAGAGAGAGAGAGAGAGAGAGAGATTAGCTAAGAGGAGGGAGGAGAAGAGGACGAAGAAGAACTATGACTTTGATAAGGAGAGAGAAAGTTGAAGTCTCAATGATTTGTAGACTCGTATATCATTGAACCTAGAGCCGAGAACCATGAACGTTGGAGGTATTACCTTGAATGAGCGAGCTTCTCGCGGCCCTTGAGGTGCTTCAGGAATTACGAGCTTCGAATTGCCAGCAAAGACAAGAGCCACGGTCATGAGGAACACACACACTCTCTCTCTCTCTCTCTCTCTCTCTCTCTCTCTCTCTCTCTCTCTCTCTCTCTCTCTCTCTCTCTCTCTGTGGAAAGATTTGCTGTTCTTGTCCTCTGTGGTGCAGGGTAAAAATCACCGTCAGAATTACATCATGATGCCATCAATACAGTTCCTGGAGTCTTGCCCTTGCTACTAGGATGCGTATGACCAGAAACACTTCCTTGGTTGTGGTAGAGGTGGTAGTAGTAGTAGAACTTTCATTTTACGTCTTTTCACAAAATCGTGCGAAAGAAGACGATTCTTCGGTTGTCGGGAGCCCCTCAGCTTGAGGAAAACGTGTTGCTCTGCTCCAAGCTGGTGTCGCCCCTCCCCTGCTCCCAGTGTGATCAGGGGCCGGACAAGGACAGATGGAGAAACAGCTAGCGTATAGACCCAGGGAGGATAAGGTTTGAAAAACAAAACAACCCTGGCTAAAAACTATGGTTACGAGCTGGAGGGGGGGGGGGGGAGAGGGGTCAGCATTGGACATGTCAACACTTTTTTTTTTTTTTGACTTCATTTTATATGTAAAATATATATTATATCAAAAAGTTCAAATGTAAAAATGAGCGCAAGAAAGGAAAAAAAAAAAAATAATAAAAACGAATTCGTATCATTCAAACCTCTGCCTGAACCGTGGACTCAACCAGACCTGTGTGGCTCCTGTAGGCAATGGCAAACAGAGGGCACGAAGGTTGGAACCCGCGAAAGGCTCCCACACGTCAGTGCCCAAACACACAGCCATCCCACAGTCGAGGCGTGTGCCGCATGAACATTGCTCACATGATCACAAGCGCACACACCACGACTGTTTTTTTTTTTTTCTGAAAGAAACCCAAGCCACAGCTACGTAGAACAGAGAATAATAATCAAAAACTGCGGTGAAAATAATTCTGTAGGCTTCTGATGCCTTTTATCAAGTGTCCAAAAATATCTACGATGATGGTGAATCTGTATACATTGTAAATTGTGTGTTCCCCCAGCACATGTATATTTAGTCACTACATACATGACCCCAGTATTTTTCACTAATATTCGAGGACTCTCTGTCCTCACAACAGCTTAAGAAAACAGCAAAACAATTTTTTTAAGCGTTCGTAGAAAATATAGTGTATTTCTCGTTTGTTTGTTGTTGTTTTTTGGTTCGTTGGTTGTTGTTTGTTTGTTTTGTTGTTTGTTTGGGGTACTGTTTTCGTTTTCAGTCAGTTTTAAGATGTTTTGACAAAAAGTATGCAACAAGGTTCCTCTCCCTGTGTCTAGCCATCACTACCAGTTTCCTTACCAAAGAAAATTGAAAAAGACGCTTGCACGCACGCACGCACGCGCACACACACACACACGCGCGCGTGCGCGCGCGCGCGCCAACACATACACGCGCAAAACACACACACACACACGCACGCACGCACATACGCACGCACGCACACACACACCACACACACACATGCACGCACGCGCGCGCGCACACACACACACACACACACACACACACACACACACACACACACACACACACACGTCTTGGTGATGTTTGTTTTTTGTTTTGTTTTATTGAACGAATCAATGACACGACTTGTTTTAAAGTCTAATGACTATCCAGACTGGATTTTTGATGCCCCATGTCCCAACCAGATCAAAAAACCACTGTACAGCATAAGGGTAGGAATTCCTGATATGAAGGGCACTTCAGAGAGGCTTTCCCGGGCATTTCAACAACATGGCGTCAGTTTATTTCACAAACCACCACCAATTCTCTCCGATCTCAACTGACCCGTATTAAAGACATTACGGGACAAAGGGAAAACAGTGTGGAGTAATCTACCACATTAAATGCTGTGATTGTGATCAAGACTATATTGGTGAGACAGAAAGACCTTTCCACAAACGGTTCAAAGAACATCAGACCAGGCCTGAATCAGCATTCAAAGAACACTGCTTGAGAGAGAAACATGATATCTCTCTGGATAACACCACACTGCTGGGAACTGAACCCAACTTTCTCAAAAGGAAGGTGAAGGAGGCCATTCTGATAAAAACAAGAAGACCCAGCCTCAACAGGGATGGGGGACTTGAGTTATCTCCCATCTATGACAGCATCTTAAGACCTGTGGTGAACTCTAACTTACCTCTAGTGAACTCGGACTCACAACCTGCAGCTATTGTGAACTCTGCTGCAGTGAACTCGAACTCACGACGCATTCAACCAGCAGCTCCCTTTGTTGCTTCAGTTGACTGATGCAGGCTGGTTGTGGCCCAGCCGAAATATTTCAGTAAGTGTGAACTTATTCGACTCTGAGTACAGACAATCTTTTCTACTTATGAATCCAGAGTCTGGAATTTTTATGGCAGAAGTGAAACATATTCTTTTAGAGTGTTGGGACTCGCATGACGTGAGACATAAACACTTTACAGCAGACTGTATGGAAACATTTGTTCAGAGATGTCCCACCTGATGTGATCTTTGAATTTCTGAAAGAGATTCACATTTTTCGTCTCATTTATGATTTTACGGAAGAAGATTTTTAATGGAGTTTCCGGTGTGGTTTTAAAAGGAGTATTTTAAAGGGTTGCGTGAATGATGTTTAATGACTTGTGAGTTGACGTCAACGCGGTGACAGCCCTGATATGGCCCTTTGCGGTCGGCTGGACTATAAACAACATTACCTCACCTTACTTTGCGCCCAGTTTGAGAAGATAAGTGATTGTTCTTCGTGTTCATTGTCTGAAAAGTTGTTCGTCTTGCCTCAACAAGACCAAAGAGGTC
>JADBJO010005801.1:62500-67500 GCA_016801955.1 Conus betulinus
TATGTACGTGTGTGTATATATATGTATGTATGTATGTATGTGTATGTGTGTGTGTGTATGTATATGTATATATGTATGTGTGTATATTATATTAAAAAAAAAAAAAAAAAAAAAAAAAAAAAAAAAAAAAAACACCATTAATCAGTCACTGGTGGGTGCTGATCATGTGAGATCAGTAGCACCATAGGCGGGTCTTCTTCTCCATTCACTTAGGCGGGAATGCAGCATGGTGAGGGTCCTCTAGTGGTCAGTAAAGTTCTGCACCCATTGGTGTGGTGGCAGGCTAGGTTTCCACTTTTAGTGCCGCTGGGAATGTTCCGCTGTCACTGGGGCGGCATGGGTGGATTGATGTGCTTTGTTTGTCAATGTAACTAAGTCTCCCTCACCATGCTGCATTCCCGCCTAAGTGAATGGAGAAGAAGACCCGCCTATGGTGCTACTGATCTCACATGATGCGCAATTCGTGTGTGTGTGTGTGTGTGTGTGTGTGTGTGTGTGTGTGTGTGTGTGTGTGTGTCCCCTTAGCTGCACCATTGCTAGCAGTCTGTAGAGGTTGCATTCTAGGAGAAGGACAGCAGTCAGTATAGAAAGGCCATCCAAACAGTAGGGACGTTCAGTAATCGACGTGAATCAGCCATTTCCTGTTGCTGAAGAAGACCCAAGAGGTCGAAATGCATCGTGTCTTGTGTACTTTGTTCGTCAATGTCCTCGGCGGAAACTAACCCCCACCCTTTCTAAACTTTGCTTCGTTCTCCGCCATCAGTCGCTCCATTTTGAAATCTTGATAATAATTATTGTTGTTATTATTGTTATAACCTAGTCGGTGATAACTTGTCATGGCTATCTGATTAATATAGCAGCATTACTAATTTTCAGTGCAGTAGCGATTGCTCACAACCAGTCGGAATAGGACTGGAAGAAGAGGAAACGTTTTTAACTGTAGTATTTAAGAGCTCAGTAATGTGTCCTAGAGAATGTTGCAAAGTATTCGAGATTATCACTTCTGAACAACCGAAAAACTTCTTGCACCATGCTGTTTGCAGTTAAATTGCAAGACTTTGACAAATCTACCACCACCACCACCAAAGGGTCTGAGTACACGAGATGGGGTGTGTATACACGCAGTACTTTTGAAAGACCTGGTGAGATACAACCCGAAATGGTTTTTTTTAACACAAGCAGCAAAAGTTTTATGTAATACACTGCTCAACGAGCAATCAGTATAGTTTGTGGAACAGAAATGCGCAATTCGTGTGTGTGTGTGTGTGTGTGTGTGTGTGTGTGTGTGTGTGTGTGTGTGTGTGTGTGTCCCCTTAGCTGCACCATTGCTAGCAGTCTGTAGAGGTTGCATTCTAGGAGAAGGACAGCAGTCAGTATAGAAAGGCCATCCAAACAGTAGGGACGTTCAGTAATCGACGTGAATCAGCCATTTCCTGTTGCTGATGGCCGTAGCGTAATAGTTGGTGTCGCTCTGTTTAGACACTGTAGCCATCTTCAGCATCTCTTTCCGCAAGATCCTTGGCATCTCACAAAGACCACATTGGAGGTCCAGACCAGAGTAAGGCAAAATTTAGAAAGAGAGGAGGTTAGTTACATTGACAAACAAAGCACAGGACAAGACGCATCAGTCACTCCATTTTGAAACAGGCAAGCAATTGAACCAAACGAAGACCTGTTGTCCACAATGGGGAAAAAAAGGGGAAGATGGTATGGTCATGTATGATCAACAGGACTTGCCAAGACCATGCTACAAGGAACAGTACGAAGAAGCAGAAGGAGAGGAAGACAGAGAAAGGGATGGGAAGACAACATCAGTGAATGGACTGGCCTCACACTCAGCAGCTGCCTAAGAGCATCTGAGAACCGGTAGGAGTGGAGAAAACTGGATGCGAAGTCTTTAGTGGTTGGAGGCAGTTAGTCAGAAGCAAAAAAAAAAAAAAAAAAGGAGGGGGAGGGGAGGAGAGGACGGAGGTGGGAAGAGAGGTGGAAAGTGGGAGGGGGGGGGAGGCAAGGAAGGAGTGACGCGTAGTAGAGGGAGATGGGAGAGTGGCGTGGGCACAGTAAAAGTGCACTACACAAACAGCCCATCATCAGAATAAGTAAAACCGCTGTTTCCAGAGCTAAGCTGACTGCCACAAAGTCTTTGCAGATGGGTTGACCAGTTACAGTTTCAGTTTCATCAGGGAGGCGTCACTGCGCGCGGACTAGTCCATACAGCTAAGTTTTGAGACCACACTGCGCATGAGTTAAAGCCGATGGACAAATGAATTAATGACAAAGCTGATATAATTGATTAAAAGGGTCTCGTGGCTACGAGTTAACAGATGTCTGACCTACGCATTAGCCCAACGCGCTGGTCAGACCTTGACCAAAAACAAACCAAACCAATCAAACCAAAAATAAGGAGGGACGGGGTTGGATGGGGATGGGGAAACATTAACAAAAACTCGTAATGTTCTCTGTCTTGACGTATACATAATGCTTTAGCTTGAAGGTGAATACACAAGCTTGGGCTGATCTGTTTATCAGCTATGTGCCGTTCCAGTTGCTGTACATGTGTAGCCAGAGACATGAACATTTCCATACACTTGTTTTATTGATTTCAATGCCTTTCTCTGTCATCCCTGAATAAGACTTGTTTGTTTAGCAACTGGATGTTGATCGTTAGACAGGAATAGAAGAGGCAGCCTGGGTTTTTTTTTTATGAGGAAGGAGGGAGGGATGGGGATGGAGAGAGGGAAGAAGGGGCGTTACCCTTCATTGTGGGTGTGTCTGTGTGTGTGTGTGTGTGTGTGTGTGTGTGTGTGTGTGTGTGTGTGTGTGTGTGTGTGTGTTGTTTGTTTGTTTGTTTGTTTGTTGTTGTTGTTTTTCTTTTCGTCATTTAGACATTACAGTACTCTAAATGTTAAACTAAAGACAACTTGGCGACCTGAGAAGATTAGAAGATTTGTCCAGCGTGGGGGTGATAATGCAGGATCACGCCTCTGTCCTACGCCATTTTGTTCCACCAACCCTTTGCCCTTCGTCTTGTTTTTAAGTGTTTGTGTCACGCATGTGAGTCATACAGGCAATCGCCTCTCCTGTTTTGGCACATTTTGGGGTAAACAGTCATTTCGGCGGGCAAGGAACGTACTAACACGGGATAGTGATACGTACATGCTTTTTTTTTTTTTTTTTTAGCAGTAAGCTACGTGTGGTGTTTCAAAGCACAAGCTGGTGTGAAACTGTAATAGACTGAGCAAGCTCTTCCTCAGAGCATTTGCAAAGTAGTCTCCCTTGCCTGTTAAATCATGGCAGCCTCAAGCTAAAGCATTGTGTACACATCAAGGCGGCGGACATTGAACTCAATCACCTTCTGTGTTTTTGTAAATGTGTCCCCATCCCCCTCTTTTTTTTTTTTTTTTTTTTTTTGTTTTTTTTTTTTTTTCCTTTTTTCCTTTTTTTTTTCTTTTTTTTTTTTTTTTTTTTTTTTTTTTTTTTTTTTTGTTCTTTGAGGGGGGAGTTTGTTTTTGTTCTTTGAGGTTTTTTTTTTTTTTTTGGTGTATTTTTTGGGCTCGTCGTCTGTGCCACCTCAGTGGCATTGCACCCACGCCGCTCATTCCGACACCCCCCCCCCCCCCCAACCTCCCCCCACCCCCGTCCACAGCCACAGCCGGGCCCAACCCGCCATGGTTTCTTGTTGCTACCGGTGTAATAAAAGCACTGAAATAAGAAAGTAAATGCAACACTTGTTTTCAAACAGAGCTCAGTGCTTAGCTCTTATTTTCAGACACTTTCATCTTGTGTATGTTATAATGAGAAATGGAAGTGAAGATCTCAGTCATTGTGTTTAAAATGCCTTGTTGCACGTAGATCAGTGTGTGTGTACGTGTGTGTGTGTGTGTGTGTGTGTGTGTGTGCGCGCGCGCGCGCGCGCGCATCTGGAGGAAGGATTTACTACTCTTTGTGCAGAATTATAGATGCCATCGTTTTGACGTACGGAAACTAACCCCGTCCCATTTGAGAGAGGACTAGACAGACAAAGGTACCGCGCAATCTGATATATCTGCCCCGTTATTCTCAAAAGATGCTGCAGACTCTAACCAGTCATCCTGCTTGCCAGTAGCAGTTTAACTCTTCTGTTGGCATCATTCGAAAAGACACTGTTACCAGGTTAGAGCACAGTGAATACTCATGGAGTTACTTCGGAGCAATTCAGACGAACCCCTTTCCTACGAATGCCCTCACATTCTTCATGCAGGCCACATTGCACATGGATGTCGGGCGTCCTCTCAAAGAAGTACTTGCAAGCTGGCACAATCACTGTGTGTCAAATTTGCCATCTACATCTAAAGAAAGTTAACTTTTCGAAGTGGTGCTGTGCAGAGGTTGTCGTCCTTTCCCGCCTGGAAACTGAGAGCATCATTTGCTGATGGAGGAGGGATTAGGGTCAGCACGGGCACCGCAGCAAATCCACCTCAAGAACTCTCCTCTGAACCTGGTCCCTGTCAAACAGTAAAGGAGAAAGTTGACGGCGCCGTTCGTGTACCACAGCAGATTGGTCACGGCAAATCCTACGGCCGTGCCGGTCCATAAACTGCTGTACTGGTCTGGGTTGGTGTATCCGTAGTAATCCCAGATGGAATAGACACACACACAGGCATGGTCAGAAACGAGGAAAGCACAGGACAGTGCCAGAATCATGACTGTCGTCCTGGAGGCCGTTCGTCTGCGGCGGGTAGTGACGTGCGAGGAACTGCTGTTTGTGGCGGTGCTCATGGTCATGGAAGCGCTTGAAGTAGCCTTGAACAAGGTCAAGGACAGTATGACGTTACAGACGACGAGGCAGAGGGATGGGATGAAAGAGTACACTGCCAGATCTACCCACGCCCAGACATGGGTTACAAAATCCTCGTACAGACTGACGTGAAAACGCACGTGTTGCCATCAGAGGTCACCATCCCCCAACAGAAAGTGACAATGGGAGAGCGCAGGCCACAGTCACAACAACAGCCACGACC